>JAVQJZ010053334.1:0-11935 GCA_036025355.1 Leiopotherapon unicolor | reverse complement strand
AGACTACGAATCTAGAATCATGTTTTAAATTGAAATTCCAACATTACTTTTAAATGTTCCAAAAATACCACCTTACAATTCCTTAGTTTCCTGTTTAAAGATTTAATATCTCCACCGTGTGTTTGCGTTTATTTAAAAGACAGGTCTTTTTCACGTGTAAGCAGTGTGCAACTTAACTCCATATTCAAGCTACTTTTTCTTCCACTGCAGTGAATCTGCAGCAGCTACCTCTCAAATCTGCAGCAGGCGAGCATTTGACACTCAAAAGTTTGATTTTGGGTGCAGCGTCGCCTCAAAAAAAAAAAAAAATCCACTGGAGTCTTTTTTTTTTATGATTCACGAACACTTTCCAGGTTCCAAAAAACGTAACAGACGCATACAATACTCGAAAGCGTCATCAAAATGCAGCAAGCAGGGTGGTGTTTTTGCCAATACATTTTTAGCTTCCCGTGGTTGCACAGTCATTCTTGAGTAGGCACTAGTTGAAGCCTCCTCTAAGGAAGCCTCCAGTGGAGCTGTACCATTCGCGTGCATGTACAGTAAACAGTAGTAAATCAATCACAGTCTAAGTGCTGGTTAAGAGAAAATCCCCCCGTTTGGTGTCTGCTTGTCTTGTTTTTATGCATTTTAGCTTAACGTATTTATCATTTGGGAGATGGCTATGAGAACTGTGTTGTATTTAAATGCCCATATCTCAATAAAAACCTAGAAACTAAAACTGATGTGTTTTTGCGTGTGTATGTGTGTGCACAGGTTCCCAGTGTCCATACGCTGAATTCCCCAAACCCTCCTGTGATATCACGCTTGCTACTCAATCCAGAAGAACATTTATCACGATTTGAGCTTTCAATCTGGCCCTGACCTACTCCCCAGCCTTGCTGCTGCCCCCAGCTCCGCTTTTGAACTTCACCACCATGACGGTGATGTTGTCAGGGCAGCCGCGGTAGAACGACTGGAGGACGATGCTCTTGGCGCCGAAGTGAGGCTCGTCCAGGCGCTCGCGGACGAATCGGACGGCCTCCTCGTTGCTGAAAGCGTCCCACAGGCCGTCGGATGCCAGGATCATGAACTCTGGCTGCAGTTTGTCCAGGTCAAAGGTCATGATATCGGGGTCGGGGATGACCACGTTGAGGTTCTTCAACGGGTAGTCCCCGAGAGAGCGGGACATGGCCAAGATCCCCTGGACTCTCCAGGATCCATTAAAACTGATGAAACCTCCTGCAAGTGAAGAAATATGAATGAAAAAGTTGTTCATTAGAAAGAAAAAAAAACGTGTTTGATGGCTATTTGTGGACATGTAGATCAATCCAAACCCACACGTGTACTTTTTCTGATATTTACCTACAGCAGCAAACTGTAAATTGAGCTTGAAAAAGTTGATGTTTGAAACAGTGAAATACAGAATCGATTTGAGATCAGCTCAAGCTCCGCTGTGAAAATCCTTTAACCACACAGCTTAGGCATCTATTTCAGACATCACATCCTGACCCTGCGCTTTGTTTAACACGCTGCTGCTCCCAAATGCACCAACAGATGGCGACCAAATGCCCCGGATTCAAGCACAGGAGAGGACAGTGCAGGTACAGTAATCAGTGCATGCTTTACCCAACAGGGCTGTTTCTCTCATCAGGTACCTGCCCTCTTGATCCTCTTGCGTTCTTTGAGCTGATACGGCTTGTGGTCGTGCGACAAGGCTATGGCGTTCCCGTCTTTGTCACACAGAACGCCGCGAGAGTCCCCGACGTTCGCCACTGTGAGCTCCCTGTCCGACAGCAGCGCCATGAGACACGTCGTTCCTGCACGGGGAGATGGAGAGAGATGGAGGGGGAGGGGGAGGAGGCGGGAAGAGATGAGACATGACCACCCTGAATCAAATCTAGTTGCGTTCAAAACATTTCATTAACTTGTGTTCCTGTTTGCTGTCACACTGCCCCATTTTGAAAGTGAAATGTAACCACAGAAGGAATATGCAAATACCATTTGCATCAGATTTAATGTATTACCCAAAACAAGCATTTCTTATTGCCGCTGCTGAGAGCGAAGAAAGTGAAGATGTGGTTAATTTAACTGTTAATGAGAGAACCATCCAAAGTTTTAAAAGCTATAACTACAGGAGCAAAAAAGTCAAGATAGCTGACAGCTGTTCTCTGATATGATAACATCTGCCACGGTCGTATTGTTATTGATATTCCACACTACAATAAACATAATGATTCTTAAGGATTAGATGCCGCCTAATCCCCAGGGCCGACAGTACACGTACATGTAACTGTGATGACACATAGGAATGTTTAACCTTCACAATGTGATCTGCAAAAGTGGACGAATGTGGAAGAAAAAGACACAGATCTGACCTGTCAATCCTAAAAGCAGGTCCAATAAATACAAACTGATAAGATTAGTCCGAGTATCACTATCAAGCGTCCTCCGCTGTGCCTCTGAAGTGCTGAATCGGCTCAATACCAGACCGTCACCAAACACGTCAACAGTGAAAGATTATCAGCCGGGAAAAAAATGACTGGAAAGACTGTTCCATGAGGCAGATGTATCAAATGCCAACAACCGATCGATCGGGACTGTAGCACTGAATTTCACAACAAGAGTCAAGAGTATCAACCACACTCGCATCAGTGAGCAGCAGCGTCGTGTTACAACTCTCATCTGCTTCACACAGGAATTACACAGGAAATTGTGAGGTTTTACTTGATAGCCGAGGTGCCGCTCCATCCTTTAAGAGGCAGAGAGTGTGTGAGTGAGTTGAACAAGAACCTGAACGCATCACTTTGACCGTTCTGACCTGGGCGAGGGGGCAGGACAGTTCGTGGAAATGTTGGGTTTAGGACTAAAATCTCGCACCAAAACAACACGAACACGCTAACACCGCAGCTCTCCCCATCCTCTCTCCGTTGGTTTATAAATTGCCCCCCCTGCCTTCTCCCACCACACGTGCACACACACACACACACTTTCCGCCACTCTCCTCCCCCCTCCCAACCTGCTTCATCGTGGTTGGCGGAGAGCTTGTCCAGCATCTCACGATCCACGGTCAGGATGCGCTGCTCGAGGATGCTGGCGTAAGAGAGAGCGCTCTCTCTCTTCTCCCTCTCAAAGCTCTGCAGCTGCTGCTTCAGGGTCTCTGGCAGGTGGGCCTTCACATAGTCAGCTGCAGCCTGAGGGAGCGAGGAAGGGAGGGAGGGAGGAAGGGGAAACACAGGGAGAGAAATTAGACAGCGGATACGTAAGGGCAAAGTATCGTTAGTGACATATCGGCAACCGGAAGGCTTTTCTGTGCCTGTTTTCAGCAGGAGGCGGTTGTCTTCGGCTTATAAGGCTCCGATAAACCTGAGAGATGAGCATAGTGAGGCATTTATACTCTGGTCATATTTCCTTCAGGGGGTTAGCTGGGACTAAAACAGAGCTCAAAGTGAAAGTGGCCAAAAAATGCAACTTCAAGGAGATGCCAATGTTGCTCAGTCTGGATGTGTGAATAGGAAACTCTTCCATTATTTCAAACGAGATGAGAAAAAAACTGGTTTCCTTCTGCAAACTAAAGTTGCACTGTTTCATACGTACTGTGTGCACATACATTTCAGCAGCATGTGAAGTTGTTGCTATTTCAATTTACCCCCCTGTGCTAATCTAAAATACAAATAAATACTTTTAAACTCTCATTTAAAAGGAGTGCTTTTTTTTCTCATTTTGACCAGGAGGTGCTCCGTGGTAAATTATTGAACAACTTCCCTCATCCTCCGGCCCACATGCCCTCTTCCTCCTCTTCTTCCCCCTGCCTTTACTTATCCGCTTCTTCCCTCATTTTCACTGCCAAGATTTCCATTATGCTAATGCTGTGGAATCACATCTAAAACAAGAAATCTTGTACCATCTTAATGTCCAGGCTGGTGCGGAGTACATATTTCATGTTAGCAGTGCCTATAGAAATCAGGGCACTTTGGGCCATTCAATCTGCACGCTTCACTGTTCCGCTTGCTCTGATGTACTACAGGAGCTCTGCACCAAAGGCGCGAACCCCCCCTCCCCCCCAGCCCTCTGAATTCAGTTTGACTGCTACTTGAAGTTTGACCCTTCGGTGCTAAAACGTTTCACGAGTGCGACCGTGCATTTTTGGCTGGCTGCTGGATTTAAGCCAAGAAGCAGAGCAACTAAAACTGCCCGTGTTTGCCCAGTAATCAAGTTTATCGACTGATGCAGATGAGAACTGGAAACCACCGTGATAATGCTCCAAATGCTCCTTCATTATCTCAGATGGAACTAGGAGCAAAATTTAACGAGGGAACGAGATCTGGATGTGAAATATTAAGAGGGATTATGTTATTCCTTATGATCAGGAATGAAACCATCCCTTGGTGGGCCCCCCTCCCCTCTGCCTCTCTCTCCCTTTTGCTGGACAAGAGTACTCATTCATTTATTTAATGGGAGCGAGAGGCACTCTGCAAGCCTCGATCAGGAAAAGAGCTTCGAGTGTAAATTTCCATTTGTCGCAAACAGCTGAAAATGCCAGCGCAGACTTCAGAAATGCCTCAAACATTTCACTGTCAGAGGGTTTAATGAGTGAGTGTGATGTACTGGACCAACTTAATTAAAAGTTAATTCATCTGCACTGAGGATGTCTTATTGACACTGCTGCTTTTCTTAAATCCTATTTCCCCCCTCGAGTCGAGTGTGGAACTATAAATTCAATTTTAGACGGCAAAGCAGTGTGAAAGCCTGTAAGTTCCTGCTTCAACAGCAAATAGTCCCAGTAAATCATGTTAAAAGAGGAGCTGCAGCTTGTGCTGACTTTTAAAATTCGTGGGCCATAACTCACGGCCTCTATAAAAATAAAAAAAAAAAGCACACAGGGACAAAAAAACAGAGGCGTGTTTGAGAGATTTCCTGCAAATTTTCAGGGAAAGAACACACTGCAGTGCCAAAGACAGCCTGTTCTATCTGCACGTTATTTCTGCAGTTGTGCCAAGCTGCATAAAACTGCACTGGCAAAGGATATTAACACAAGTGGTAGTTTTTCCCTCACAGCATCATTAGCATCAAGAGCGTAAACACAGCTTTCCCAAATGACCCTTTACACAAGACTCATCTCTTCTTGATTGACTATCTGCATTTACTGGTGGTGCCTATCTGACTGGGAGCTGCGTTTCATGGGACTGAGTGCGTTTCCACGTCTCAGCATTGACGATAATGACCCTTTAATGGCTGAGGTTGATGTCGGAGTGACCCTGTCCATCTGAGTCCAAGCCCCCTCTGTGGGAAAGCAAAAAGAGTGAGACGCCAAGGACGGACAAATATTTGTTTATGGGGACAGGAATAGTCGGAGTGATCCAGATGGGTAAACACTCTCCGTTTACGGTCTCCCTCCCTGCGATTGAACACAGCCCCAAAAGGCAGCTCATGCGAGTAATCTTTTTAAAGAGAGACCGGGCCGATCCCTTCAGTAGGCTTCTGCATTAAAGGGACAGAAAATGCGCAGGGAGGAAATGAACTGGAGTGAACCAATAGGTGAAACACTTTTATTGAAATGACGGAGCTCAGCATCACTGGACACAAAACGCTTTCATTCTGGATCTGAAGCTGCAGCTCTGTTACATATTCTCGAGTGGTACAACAGAGTGTGTTTGAAGTAGCTGCTGGTCAGACAAAATAAGCTGTTTGAAGAAGTCACCTTGGGCTGTGGGACATGATGCTTCACTGTTAATCACAAACCAAACGATTTAGTGACTAATGACACAATTATAGGTGATACAGCCTGAGCTTAGTGCAGCTATTAATTGGACTACACACGTATTAGAGAGGGGAACGAGAACGCAGATCTGCCTGCAATCGAAATAAGTTCTTGTGTCAACTGAACAACCAACTATAGGCGACATTTAACAGGGAGGCTGAACTCTCAATCAGACACCGGTATCTTTCAGCATCACACAAACTGGAACCTCTGGGGGGGGGGTGACAGATGGCCGGGACATGTGGTCTGAAGGCTGCCATGAGAAACCACTGGCCCTTGACAACATAGGGAGTGAAGACAAAACCTACACACAATGACCCCCCCTCCCATGTGCACACACACACACTCTCTGGCAAGCTCTTTGTCATGACTCCCAGGTTAAGTCCCTGATTGGCAGAGAGAAGGAACACTAAAGAAGATGCAGAGGAGAAGGGGGGCTGTCCTGTGTGAGAGAGGGGTGAAAGTGAAGTGAGTCACACAAGCAGTTTATTTGTCTGCACCCCAGCACCGATGGACGGGTTCCCATAAAAACCTGGCATCTCTGGCGATAAAAGAGTTTACACTGCATACTCTGATTTCACACCTCTGACTTACAGCACCTTTGTGGTGCAATGCACAACATAATGTGCCCTCCCCAGGACGTCATATAATCCCATAAACTTTAAACTGCATGCGGGGATTGATAACAATGATCACTGCAGATGCTCCACACACAGAAGTTGCCTGTAGAACTGCTGCCAAAATGATGGTGTGCTGCAGCAGGTCTTTGGCTCCGGGACGAGTCCACACAAACGCACTGACACAACCGGCCCATGTCTCTCTCTCCCCCCTCCCCCCTCCTTCTCTCCCCCAGCCTACCTCTCCGCCGTGGCCGTCAAATATGCCGAAGATGGACGGGTGGCTCTTGTTGGCGATGTCGGTGAGCACCTCGAAGCGGTCCTCCATGTGATCCCGCCGGCCCTGGATGGAGTACACGGCCACGTTGTTGCTCTTGAACTCCCAGGTCTTGGAGAACTCCGCGTCCAGGACGCTGAGGCCTCCGAGCCGGTCGTTCTGCATCATCTCCGCCACTTTCCCCTTCACCATCTTCACGGCGTCCCGGCTGGACTTGACGATGGTTTTCACCTCGTCGGTGTGGAAGAAGTAGCTCCACAGCGCCAGACTGATGCACAGCAGAAACAATGTCTCAGGCCTGAGGAGAAAATAGCGCATGATCCGACCCAGAAGAGACAGGAGCGTCATTGTGTCTCCTATCATCACACGCAACCGAGCTGCAGTCAGTCACCCCCCCCTCCACCCCCACCTTTCTTTTTTTTCCTCCTTTTTTTTTGTTGCACTGTTCACTCCATCCGCTCAGCGCAGCTAAGAAGAAATCGATTCACGGAGTCCGGCCGTGAGTGGATTTCAACATGCAGGCCGGTCGCCTGCTCTCCTTCACGCGCGGCGCGGACGCACAGCGGGCCGGGAGACGCGCGGCGCAGGCGGGCAGCTCTCCCTCATGGACTCGGTCCTACCCTCGGCTCTCCGAGCAGCTGCGAGAGGATCCTTCGACTCGAGCCGCAGCCCATTGTTGCTGTTGGCCAACGGATATTTTGGGTCAGACCCACCCCGGGGAGAGACATGGGAGAGTCCGCGGAGGCGGGCGGAGAGACGGCGACGGACCTTTTTTTGTTTTTTTCTTTCTCCTCTCCCCGCTGCTGACCCCGTTTCCTCCTCTCAGCACAAGTGTCTACAGAGGCTCTGCATAAACATCACATTTTTCACGCACACACACGCCTCCATTTTTTTTTTAAAGACGCGTCAAAACACCGACGCGGAGTGACACCGGAAGCGAGCCTCGGTCGTCTTAATAAAGCCAAACAACGCGTGTCTGGTGCACAGTGCAACGTTTACAAAACGGGGGTTTTATTGTTATAAGTCTCTAGCGGAAGTGTGGTGTGACAGCGGCTGGCTTGACGCCGGCTGAGCCCGTCGGATGCGCCCGGTGCTGGACCGCAGTGCGCAGCCGCGGCGGACAATGACGGCGGCTGCGGCATCAAATGATGATGTCATCCAGTATAAAATTACATGTAGCACTGAAATCAAACGTGGATACAGTTACACTGCTCACAGTCTCTCATTCATCATGGTATATTTGATAAGAGATTACAAACTGGGCCTATAAATAGATGAAAATAAAGTCCACACACACATTTTATAACTACATGCGGCAAAGTTATGTTTATTTAAAATTAAATAGCACAATGATAATTTATTTTAGATTATCATATGGGCTATTATTGCCCAGCAATCAATGTGAAACTAGGCCTTTGTTTAGATTTTACAGCAATCGTTGAACAGATCAAATTCTGCCCCCTGGTGGCCTTGTGGAGAAACACACCTTAGCAAGTCCCTTCAGTCAGCTGGTGTGTTCCACACTCTCTTTTATCACACGAGAGACCTGAGGACATGATATGATATGAAAAAAAAGCATCACAAGAAGACAAATCAATAACACAACAAGTCATCGCACACAAACAGTCACAAATATGATTAAATATCTATGGAGGAATCTCTTCTACATCTTAGACAACAAAGCTTTGTAAATTTTTTATGTCAGCAATCTTTTGACTTTTCATAAGTCACTGTGAGTGAGTGTGATAGCTGAAATGAATCAAATGACTTTCATTGTTTTAAGGGTAGTGACAGCCGAGCAAGCTCATAGGACGCCTCCATATTTCAGCATAGTTAGTATCTGTCAGTCAATCTGCCATTTGACAAAATTCAGAAGTGCCTAAAATGCTGTATGGTATAGATTGTATGAATCAGAGTAAGCATACTAACACAGTGTGCTCTCGTTTACTTTACTTTTAAGAAGAAGAGGACACACACTTCAAATTATCCTTGTTCACAGTGCATGTTCATGAAAGTGTGTCTACAATAAAGTAGCGTATTGACTCAATTTGTCAGGAAATATCCAGGATACATCCTCAGTTAGACACAGTGACCTTCTCTGCTGTTTTTCTCCATCGACCTTGTGAACCTCTGACCTGTTCATCTAACGTCATGGCACAAACAGTATCATATGATCAGATTTTGTGTGGAGCCTTGGCAAGCAAGGAGGAAATCATTCAGAGTTCACTTGAGGGGCCGAAACTGCTTCCAGCACACATTCGGAGCCACGTAGAGCCTGGTTCAGCAGGGCCAGGTTTCCCTGAGTGGGTTTACTGGGTGTACTGGTGCTCTTTGGGTTGATCAGATCAAGGAACGGATGGATCAGTTGTTGCCACGCCGTCTGTTTTAGGACATCGATCCCTCTCCTTGTTGGTTGCGCACCGATCCGGTTCCTGCTTTGAGGTTCTGCCAAACGGCGTGGTCACTCCATCATGTTGTCCTCGGTAACTCTCACACGAGATGCTATTCACCACCGACAATGCGTGAGCTTGTGCGTGTGTATACTGTATGCATGTGTGTACATGTTCCGAGAATGTGTGTCTTTGTGTGCAACCTAATATTTATGCTTTCTGTGTACAAAGCGGGCATGTGTGTGAACAACGCTTCAGCAGTGTGTGTGCTCTTGGGCCCAGGAATCATATCCCATATCACAAAGTCTGGCCTTGTATACAACCTGCTTTATTTCATATCCCTCAGGAGTCATGTAATCTGTTCTTGCCAGCCCACCTACCTCCTAATAACCTCTTGTGTTTTCCATCCCTTGTTCTCTCATTGGCTTACAGGTGCAGAAGCTGGGCTACCTGGGCAATATAAGGAAGGAGGCAGTCTGCATTGATCACAAGGTGGAGGGCATGGAATCAGGAGTCAACACCATCTACATCAGCAGGTAAGATGCCCCTGTTGCTTTATTTAAAAGTCATAAATGCAAAATGGAAATAAAATAGACTTTTTCCAAAGAGCTGTACTTTTTTTATTTATATTCTCCAAATTTCCACTCCTCTCACTCACAGGTTTCTGTGTTGAGCCGTCAGTATGCCGTCCATTCGCCTGGTCTTCCTCACCACTCTCCTTGTGGTACCGATGGCCGTGCTGACCTCCAGTGCCAGAACCACACGTTGGCCCAGACCTCAGAGCACCAAGAAGCCCCCTCGAGCTGGTGGCAGCGGCGGAGGCGGAGGATTCAGACGCACCACCACTACCACCCCGGCGCCTTCCAGCAGCTTGCACACAGATGAGACAACCGAGGTCATGATGGACGCCTACTCCCTATCTCCTACTGACAGCACCACCTACGCCAGCGACTCTTACTCCACTGAGTTCCACACCGATGCCTTAGCACCACCTGGGAACACCCATGGAAACTTCACGCTCGACTACAATGAATGCTTCTTTAATTTCTGTGAGTGCTGTCCGCCAGAGAGAGGTCCAGTGGGGCCCATGGGAGAGAGGGGTCCACCGGGACCGCCAGGAGAACGGGGCCCTCTCGGTAAGATGGATTATCATTTTCAGGAAAATTTCCTTCTGGGGGTCCGAATTTTTCCCTCTTTACACTCCTCTCTTTTTTCCAGGGTTACCAGGTGAGAGGGGTGAAACGGGGCCCAGAGGACCTCCAGGACCAGCAGGACTCCCCGGAGCCAATGGACTCAATGGCGACATAGGTACAAGGGGGCTTAACAGCAGGAGAGTCTTTGATTGTCTCTCCATTTCTCTCTCTCTGTTCCTCACTCCTTTTTTGCAAAACACTGTGTTGTGTAAGTACTTTGCGGATGTCATTTTCTACGCTTTATTTATCAAAACTACCACAGGTGAAAAAGGTGATCAAGGACCGATGGGTCCTCCTGGTGTCCCTGGGATCCCAGGAAAACCAGGAGAGAGGGGTGAGTGGTTTTCCATGAGAACTGCAGAAGAATTGATAAACATATTAGATTTTCTGTTTTAATAATACTACGTTAGATTAGATTAAATATGTATAAAGTCATCTTATAAACATATCTAAATGTACATTTTATATGAACATTTTATATGAACATTACAGCATTCTAATTCAAACATGTCTCATTATGTGAATACAACTTCTCTGCATACCATAGGTGATCCAGGCCCCAGAGGAGAGAAAGGTGAACGTGGCTTCAGTGGTCTGAAAGGGGACCCGGGAGAAAGAGGAGAGTCTGGCCTAAATGGGACTAAGGGCAGCACCGGGCGAGAGGGGCCTATGGGTCCCCCTGGGGTAGCTGGGACAAAGGGTCAGAAAGGTGAACAAGGACTTAAAGGCGAGTGTTTACCAGGCGAGAAAGGAGACATGGGCGAGCGTGGTCCGAGAGGTGAGATGGGGCCCCCGGGAGTGAATGGGACTGATGGTGCAAAGGGAGAGAGAGGGGAGCCAGGGCCCCCGGGAGGGAAGGGGGACACTGGTGCCAGAGGTCCCCCGGGACCTCCAGGAGGGAGGGGCATGGTGGGGCTGAGAGGCGAGAGGGGACTTAAAGGCGCGCGTGGGCCTCGGGGCCCCAAAGGCTCGCCAGGTGAGAGTGTGGAGCAGGTTCGCTCTGCCTTCAGCGTGGGCTTGTTCCCCAGCAGGTCTTTCCCTCCGCCCAGCTTGCCTGTGAAGTTTGATAAGGTGTTTTACAACGGGGAGGGGCACTGGGACCCAGTGCTCAACAAGTTCAACGTCACCTACCCGGGGGTCTACCTGTTTACCTACCACATCACCGTGCGTAACCGGCCTGTGCGCGCTGCCCTTGTGGTCAATGGAGTGCGGAAGCTGCGGACCAGGGACTCTCTGTACGGCCAGGACATTGACCAGGCATCCAACCTTGCGCTGCTGCAGCTAAACGAAGGCGACCAGGTGTGGCTGGAGACACTGCGAGACTGGAATGGAGTTTACTCCAGCACTGAGGATGACAGCACGTTCTCGGGCTTCCTGCTTTATCCTGACTTAAAGAGCAAACCTACCGCTGTGGAAAACCTGTGACAACAACCTTTGACCTTGAATGAGCTCTGATTGTAATTTCTTGTAGACTCTACACAACCTTCAGCCTATTGCACTGCTCTGTCAGACTAATATGATTCAGCTTCTTACTGCTGCTTCTGTATCTGCCCGCTGCTAATCAAACCACATGCTTTGCTTGCGTTCCTGTATTTGGAGGTGGATGTGGCTTGATTAAACTACTGCTGTACGCAACACTTCAGTTCTTTGTAACAATGCATTAAAAAATGATTACGCTTGAAATGGATGACCCTTGAGTTATATTTATTTAGAACCAGAGC
>JAVQJZ010053290.1:0-11037 GCA_036025355.1 Leiopotherapon unicolor | reverse complement strand
AGAAGAGTTTTTCACTTTTGGATTTTGCCCTTGAAATGTATAGTCAGATTAAAATGCAGTGATGATAATGGAAAATGAGAACTTTGGATTTTAAACCATATAAGCACCCAAATAAATGTATTTTGAACTGACACTACAAAAGATTATGTGCTGAAAAGTCAGGGGAGGTAAATGGTTTCATGGCCACTGTGTGTTTCTTCAATGCTCCTTTTCTGTATTAATGCAGTCAAACACCTCATCACTGTCTGATGTGTTCATGTGTCACGCTCGCAAAAAGCCTGCAAATAGTCTTATCCCATCATCAGGCCCGTGCTGCTGTGCTGCCAATTGATAACCCCACCCCTGTGTGTCAACTGACTGCTAATGGCTGGGGAGCTCCTCCTGTGAAACCTCGGCTAATGCAACGTAAGGGACAGACTCGTCTCGCATCACAGAGTCACTTACAGTCATGCATTATTGAACATCTCTTTTTTTTCTCCCTGGCAAAATCTGGCAGTTTTGCTTTAGTCAAGTGGCTCGAATTAATTCCAGAGCCCCCCACCCTTCACCTCCTGCTTTTTTTGAATTTCATTATGCTTCCCCCAAAGACAGCTTTTTAATGTGGAAAATACAAGTATGGTGAGAACTGGGAAATGAGAAGTGTTTTAATTATCAGGGAGACGAGGCCACGGCTCTGAGCCTGCGGCGGGGCTGTTTTCACATTACAGCAATAAAGTAACGTCAGCCATCACGTCATGCATCTATATGTCCTGATGCTTTCCTGAAGTGGTTTGCATATATAGACAGAAATAATGACTAATAAGAGTCACACTGACCTCAGCATGGAATAACTTGGAATCAGTTGTCTCCTCTTCCTTCCAGCTCTCCTCACACCTCGGACTTTCCATGAATGTATTTTTCATTTCACACCTCACATCCACACACTCCCCTCTCCTTTATTTATCCCCCTCCCTCCCCATGTGCATTCCTGTTAGTGTTCGACTGCTGTATCGCCTTGTCAGTTCTGAAGCAGTCACAGATCCAAATGTCACTGTCGTTGACTGCAAACAGGATGGAGGTGATTTCCTTCAGCGTTTAAGAGCTGCTGACCCACTGAAAGCTGAGGGGAAGAAGGTGACAGCTGTGAAAGCGAGGCCCTGTGGGGGGACCAGGAGAAGCTCCATCCTTATTGCAACACTGATCGACCTCAGCACATTGCATCACTTAATCATCTCACACCCGTAGCACGCACCGAACGCAGCTTTGGGAGGCCACCTCCCTAACATGGCCATCCTGTGGGCATACAAAAAGCAGCAGCGTTTATTTCATCATAGAAAACTGATGAAAAAGGAAACTAAACAAGAGCAAAGCTTACATGAAAAGTAACCTCTGAAATAGAGAACTACGGCCGAATGTATCCCATATTCCATCAGCGAAGACGTAACAATATGGTGAAAAACAAAGCGATGGACAATTTTAATAATTACTGTTTTAATGCAAAGTTTTATTCAGTGGCCTGCAGAATCACACGCCGTAACGTAGTTTGTCCCAAATACTAAATTACAATCAGTGAGAGTGGAGAGCAGGACTGACCAGAGCTCATAGGTTGCTCTGTGTGTGAGGTACGTTCAGTAAACACTCATGAATCCAACATGAGAAGCTGTGGTTGCACAAAGGTGTCAGACCTGAAGGCTCCTTTAGAGTGAAGCATTGACACTCAGATGTTTCGCGAGCGCAGCTGGACCTCTCTGGATGCCGGCTGCTGGTGATCAGAGTAAACACACTCTCCTCCTCTTTTCCTTCCTTCCTTTAATCCCTCTTGCCCTCTTCTTTCTTCCCTCTCTGTCACACTCCCTCTTCAGTCAGGGTGAAGACAGCAAAGATCAAGATCAGTATCAGTGTGTGTATGGGTGTGTGCAGAGAGTGTAACATGAGAACACAAAAGACACACACACACATACACACACACACACACACACACACACAGGGAGTAAGTTGCTGATTGATGACGGCTTTGTGTGTCACAGTTCAGACCAGGTGTTTGGGGGGTCTGTGTTACTCTGGAGGGCGGAGCTCAGGGACCAATCAGGGGCTACGCAGTCGAAGATGCCCCTGGGCGTATGTGTGTGTGTGTGTCTAAGGAGAGAGACAGGAAGGGAAGTAGCTGAGTGGACTGACTGAGAGGTTCCTAATGGAGCTCTCCATCAAATACAAACACACACACATACACACACACAGATGGTGTTGTGTAATCAGGATTGCTGAAGTGTGTATTCCAAAGATAATACTTATGTTGTATATATATTTCTCATACATTAGCAGACTGATTTCTTCCACTTGCTCGTGCTCATGCATGTGTTTGTGTGTGTGTGTGTGTGTGTGTGTGTGTGTGTGTGTGTGTGTGCATGTGTTTGTAACCTCACGCTGTTGAAGTTTCCCCATCTGAGCACCACATGGCTCATTTAGAGGCTGTGCAGCTGTGAAGAAAGGACCTGAGGAAAGCCATCCACCTCAGTACACACACACATAAACAGGGAGAGGTGCAGAGCCTCCTTAAGCAGTCTTAAGCTGTTTCACTGTTTGAGGTGGTTATTAATCTACAAAGTGAAGCGTGGTGCGTTCTTCCTGTTTTTCACTGAATGTAACAGAAATTAAATCTGCTCCGTTGCGCTCCAGAGCTCTCTTCTTTTCTTAGTGCTGCTCTTCTTAGCTGCTTTCCTGGAGAGAAAATAAATAGATAATACAGAAAATAATAATAATAATAAGCAGAAAGGCCTCACAGATTGGCTGTGTCACTCAGAGGAATAACACACTGACGTCATTTTGAGACTGATTCTGTACAGATTGTTAATGATTGATTTTAAAAGGTGTATTTTGTTTCTGTCTGGATGGAGACAGTATCCTTCATTTGCATTCTCTGCCTCAGAAAGAACACACTTCACTTTTAAAACTCTTATTTTTATAGAAATGTCGTCAAATGTAATCAAAGTGAGAAGAGCAGCACAGGTATAAATAATGCAGCGAGTGTTGGGTCAGTCCCATTTAGCAGCTTTTGACTCTCTGTCATGTCATGACATCATTGACTCACAGTGTCTGCTGGGTAGAAACACTTAAAACGACGTGGTGATAAAGACACTCTGACGTGTAGCTGGCTCTCGGACAGCATCCTTCGACGACACTGTCAGACACTTTCCTAGTCTTCTTTCCTAATGTGACAACCTGCTCGATGTTCACTCCACAGTGGTGAGATGCCAGCAAAGGCATTAAAGTGTCTCAGTTAAAATGTGAGATTAGATAACTGAGCTGTAGAGGAATCCTCTCTGAAATACTGCTGTTGTTGATGACAAAACTACAGTCTGCATACTGCTCTGCCAAACCCCTCTCTTCACCGAGAAGTGAGAGAGACAGCAAGGAGAGCAAAAATTATCATTAACAGCATCTTTCCAACCAATACTCTCTTTCTGAAGAGCCACAGTTTACATAAAGCAGGGAGGAGAGAGGAGTTTGTTAGAAAGCTGCTTTACAATTGGTGTTAAAACACTGGTCTGTGTGTGTGTGATTGGACTGTTTGTGTGTCCCTGTGTTATTAGCTTTAAAAGATCTGCTGTCACACTGTGCACCATGGATGGAAGTCTGTATTGTGAGGAAGCCGATTTTAAAAGCAATAAAAGAGATTTGTTGTTAGTCCTCCTGCAGGTCCCATCTCCTCGCTGCTCCACCTCAGGTTACTGTCCCACATCTGACCGTGCTCTGAATCAAAATACTGCTATAAACAGACAGAAAATCCTTTCCTCATTCCCCTGTAGGAGTCAGAGGGATCTTTGGCGGGGTTTTTTGCAGCATCAGCATGGACAGTAAAAAAAAAACTTCCTCCTGTCTTTAGCCCGGCAGGTTGTAAAGAGTACAGAAATGTGTGGAAAGCACAGCGGAGCAGCCGGTTGTGTTGAGTTGTGTTGAGGGTGCAGTAGCAGGCTGCTGTCTGTCTCTCATGTCTTTGGAGACGTGAGGTAAGACAAGCCCCGGCTAGAGACTGCCGATCTCAAATTAATTGCTTTTGTTTCCTGCGAGCTGAGCTTGGCTACCTCTGCCATTACCTCATTCATCTCCCCTCCCCTCCCCAGCACAAAACACTCTGCCTCTTATTGAGCCGAGGAGGTTGGGCGCTCCCTTTGTGTGTGTGCATGTTACTGTGAGCTGGTAAATTGTTGAATGTTTTTTAAATGTAAAGGACAGTTTAAAGGTCAGTTCAGCAGAATTACAAAACCATATTTTCTCACATCTCTGCATTGAAGAATTAAGATTTAATGTTGGCTTTCCTCACTCATCTCTGCTGATGACAGACAGCACCAGCACCATTTCCACCTCAGCAGATTTGTCCTGTGGAGGGTGTGATGGTTACCCTGTCTGAGCTCCTCGACTTTATCCTCAATATCTGACATCTTCCTGTGATGTCACTACGTACAGGTACGCTTGTCCTCCAGTCCTGTTCATCCAAGGATCAGAGTTTGTGTAGAGGAACGGTGCATTTATGTGCTGCCTTGTAGCTAAAACGTCTTCCACTCTGGTTGACTGTTCAGGGCCAGGGTTTAGATGTTGAATGATGATCACTATTCCCTGAGGAGGGTTTAAACCTCACAGGCAGAGCAGGCTGTTCTGACCACTCCTTGTTGTTCTTGACTCCAAGGTCCACAATCAGTTCACTATTTTCACATCCAAAAAAGAAAAATCACACATTCATTGTCTCCTGCAAACTTCTGCACTTGTCAAACTGTTGAAGCATTTCAGATATTTCGAGCATTTGCAGCTCTTACATGAGATGAGACTCATTTTACGGCAGCTTTTACAGATTTTTCATCCAGTTGCAGGTTTTTAATAAGATGGCAATGCTGGCAAATCAATGTATTTGTCTGAGAGGACTGTGTTTGTGTGTGAGGCCCTAAAAAGCTTCACACTCAGTGGTGTAGCAGATGATGTCTCCCTCCTCCTCCTGTTCTCCATAAGGCTTGTATTGTCTGCTGCTACAGGGAATAACCTTTCTGTCTATATATCTCCTCATTCAACAGGCTGCCAGAAGTCTCTCCCTCTCTCTCTCTCTCTCTCTCTCTCTCCCTCCCCTCTGAGACAATACTCTGCTAATGTGTTCTGCAGAGCTCAGTTGATTTTCTCCCTACCCTGCAAGAGCTCTCTGGCAAGTCCCCATAGACACGACACACAAGATCTCTTACACTCTGCTGTCCATCTGGCAAGACAGCACAGGGCACTGTCACTCACACACACATACACACACACACACACACACTCAGACTGATGTCAGGACAGTGTTGTGGCTAAGTGAACGTTTTGTCATGTTGGTGCTGTACGCTGCTTTGTCTGCTAGGCAAATCTTTGGCTGGCTCTCTATTCATGTGCCAGCTGACTCTGCCTGCATTCATTCTCTCTCCATTTGTTTGGGCTGTAGAGGAGTGGAGTGTATCGAGAGGCCAATTACCCGGCTGGTGTGCCAGCTTGTGCCAGGCCAACAGGCCAATGTTAAGCATTTGTGTGTGTGGTGTGTGTCTGTGTTCTTGTATCTTGTAGTTCTGTATTTCTGTGAACTTATCTGGTTTTTAAGATTAAGATGAGCTGACTTCTGTAAGGCCTCAGAGTTTGAGCTTGGGTTAAGGCCAACAATGCCCACACCTGAAATGACAACAGTGGTATAAAATAAAGTATAATTGTGAAAATGTATTTGAAAAACATAAACACACAAGTCAGTAAGCTATGTATTTCTTTTTCAAAGATACAGTTGATTAAATCTGTGTTAAACCCCCTTTCAGAAACACACCTCTTCACACACAACATCTCCTCGTGACACTGCCTCATAAGAATAAGCCCACATGCAAGTCACTAACATGTTATAAGACAGATATTTGTTTTAAACTGGATTTGACACATTTTTCCCCCTGAAAAGATGTTAAAATAAAAATCTGAAAATATCTCCACCTCCTTCATTGTGGTGTTCACATTTCCACATCACACTTGATTGGGTTACACACACTGGATCAGCAGATGAATGAGCCTTCGAGTGGCCATCTGCACATACATAAGGTCATTCTACATGGAAAAGTGGAGTAACTGGACGCAAAACACATTTAGAGTGCATGAGGGCTTTTTAGGTAGGGGTCCTTCTTCTTTATGGTTACAATAATAACCACAAAATGTGAACCAAACAGCGCTCTCCTGTGTTAAAACGGGATGTTTTGTCAACCCAACCTCCTTTTTCTGTGGATAGTGTCACTCTATTTTAACTTCCGTGTTAATCTCATCATAATTCCTGCAGCCATTAGAGGGCTATCACTTGAATGTAAACATTTGTTGTTTTGGGGCACTTCCTTCATTTTCTCAGAGGGTCTCCACACTTCAATAAAAGTCGCCTTATGAGGTCAGTCCAAATATTTCCATGAAACTTTTGACACAGTTCAAACATGGGTTGAATACTGTCACACTGACTGAGCATCTTGGCCTTAAAATCCATAAAATAAATTCAGTGAGGCAGAAAATACTACTGATGAGCCAATTTGTATGTTCTTTAATAAATGTAATTATGTTGTCAATCATTATTTCCTTTCAGAGCGTGGGTCTCTATGTTAATTTCCAACTTTCATGCCAACTGCTTAAAATATATGCAAAACAAACTCCAAAACACTTAGCACAAAGGAAATAAATGGTGCAATTTCATTACATATTCTATAATCCTGTTGATAAAATGGTGAAGCTCATGAGATAATTGTAACAGGTGATTCGTTAGGGAGAACTGGGGCAAGCAGCTGTTGTACTCATTATGTGATGGTCATTAATTAAGCATTCAGCTGAAAAATAGGAGCATCAAATCCTCTGAAGATTCAAAGCTGACATCACACAATAGGGAGGGGCTTGACCTTTAATTAGCTGTTGCAACACACACAGGGTAAGCCAGGTCACAGTCGTTGTGTTAGCTTGATGGAAGGGTTTTTCCTGCAGGTTAGTCAGGAAGTTGTGACAATACAGAGAAAAAAATGTTTTTTTCTCTATAGTGAAAAAATGTTCCCTTTCACAAAATCTGTGTTCCTCTACCCTCCACTCTTCCAACTCTCTTACCCTCCTTTCTGCAGGCTTTGTTAACTACTTTGTAAAAAAGATAGATAGTATCTGCTCTCCACTCTCCAAGAACTAACAATCTCAGCATACAGGTCTTCTTCTCTGTTATTCACTCACAGGACTTTTCCTGCCTGCAGATATGCCGATGACACCCAACTAATTCTGTCTTTTCCCCAGTCTGAAACCCAGGTGGCAGTATGAATCTCTGTTTTGAGCTGAATTCTCTCAGTGGATATCTGCCCACCACCTGAAGCTCAGCTGAGTGGGGCCGAAAACATGATGCCGGCAGACGGCATACCACTGATTGGTCAGAGCGTGATGCATCAGGAGAGTGACTCATTCATAAAAAAAGAACTGCTGCATTGTGCATGCTGCACAATAACATCAATGAACGTGATCAGAGATCGCTACACAGAAAACAAGTCTGTGGAGCAACAACGAGGTGCAAACGTTTCGTTGGTACCAGGTACTAATGCACATGTGCACAAACCGAGGTGAGTCGAGCCGAGGCGAGCCGAGTAGGTACTAGTGGAAAAGGGGCATATCAGTACATCCCTGCCACTGTCCAAGAAAATCACAACTGCTTACTCTCCTGGCTGATCTCAATC
This sequence comes from Leiopotherapon unicolor, assembly GCA_036025355.1. Lineage (NCBI taxonomy): Eukaryota > Metazoa > Chordata > Actinopteri > Centrarchiformes > Terapontidae > Leiopotherapon > Leiopotherapon unicolor. Next base: position 3,334 of record JAVQJZ010053290.1, on the reverse strand, counting down.
TCAATCTCCCCACTGACATCATGAAAGCAGAAACTCTACAAGTCTTCCATTGCAGACTGAAAACCCATATGTGTAGACTGCATATAGCAAAAATATCTCTATCTTCTTCAAGCTGTTATTGTCTCTAAATTTCGAAGCTCAGCATGTTTGATGGAGTTGAGTTTTTTGGTTACATAAATGTAATGCAATGGAGTTGAAGTAAATAGTAATTAAGTTCTTGCCTTAGAATTATACTTAAGTACCTTGATAAATTTACTGATTAACTTTTGACCATAGATAGTTATAGTGAGTACTCAGGGAAACAAGCCATCAAGGTAAAATTTTGCCAAAAATAATTCTGTGCTTTTACATGACTAACATTTTTAATGCAAGACATTTACTTGTAGTGAAGTTCTCTTATATTTTAACAGGCTGTCCTTTAGTATTGATACTTATGATGCACTTCTTCTACCAAGGAAAAGGTAAAAGAAAGAGCAAGAAAAGGCACAATGGAGGGTGAGCAAGGGTGAGTATCAGACCTAATAAAAACCTAAATATGTGTAAACCTGGTCAGTTAAAAGTGGCAGTTTAGTGATGTCACTGGTCTGACAGAATTTTCTAAAGATAGATCATCCTCCAACCTGTTTCAATGAAAAACACAAGACTGTTCCCAAATGACTTAATCTGCACGTGTCTTATAAATTGTCATTTAAATTAACCAAAAACATCACATCCTAAAATTGCTATGTGATCTTAATTTCCTAGATTTTGGATGATGCTGATCCTCTGTGTATGATTACTCATGTCACATGCTGGATGAGATTAAAAATGGGACAAATTCATAAACCTCTCATTGGTGTTTCTTCTTTTAGTGTTTAACTTAATTAATTAGGTTTAGTTGAATGACATAAAATAATTGTGTGCTTGTTTTCTCTGCCTCTGTGTGTGTGTGTGTGTGTGTGTGTGCTGGGATCAGCTCAGGACGCTGACACAGTCAGACAGACCTTGATGATTATTTGAGTATGTGCTTCACCAGTCCAGCTCTGAGATCTCATTAGATCACATTGCTGCATGATGTGGGAGAATGGGCTTTGTTCCACTGGCTTGAGACTGCAGGAGCTGAAACCAGAGATGCAGCCCAGAGATTGAAACTGACAGAAGGTATAAAAGTTGGTCTAATAGGCAGTGATGAGAAAAGCAGACAGCCAGTGTGTGCTGTTACTCTGTCTTTCTATACATTCATGCTTTAATGGATTTGGTTTGAGTTTGGTTGCCTCAGCCTGCATCCATTAGAGAAATGATCACGCTGTTGCATAGCCATGAGGTTCGTAAGTAAAGTAATCTCTTATCCCCATCTTTTGTTTCCCTGCTCTCCTCATCACTTCCATATGGAAGCTGTCTGCAATTCTGGAAATGTTTTAAAAGAACTTGCTTTCTTGAATTGCAATGTCCAGTCAGTGCACTTTTGAACATCCAGATACATTTATATTCATGCAAATGACTGAAGAAACAAAGTTAAAATACCTGGATTAAATTAAAAAAAAGTGTACTTGTTAACTGATTGAACATATTACAAACACTGCTGATAGTGTCTGTGTTTAAAAAGCAGTCAGCCCATTAAAAGTGGTATCAGGTTTGCTTTGCCTCCAGCTGACATAATGTAGACACAGAAAAGGTCAACAAGTTACTGATCACAGCAGACCAAGTAAGGCTGTAGCCGCAAAACTTGCACAGTTTAAGTATTCAACTTGTTATATCCTCTTTGAAAAGTTACATAGTCTCTGAACAACTTAAGCATAAATTGTTATTATTAAAATGTTTTTTTCCTAAACATGCAATCACCCTTTTCAGGAACAAGTTCTGTTTTGTCAGTATTTGCTGACAGTTAGATTTGGGGCAGCAAAATTTCTAAAACCTGCAGGTGCCCTTAATAACGAATCCAGGTTCAAAAGGTAAAATCATGTGTAGGTGTGTGTGAAAAGCTTTCTGTGTTCTACAGTACATTTGCAGAGGAGAGCACACACACACACACACACACACACACACACACACACACACACACGTCCTCTCACAAAAACTGAGGACTGAACCGGTACTGACTGTGCCAAACTCTGCTAGGCCAGCTCGCCCACGCTCTCTGAAGACCCCAGCCTGCCGGCGGATTGCTGTCTTTCCAAACAGCCTGAACTGAACATGGATCGGTTTCCACTAAAACAGCCCTCCTGACACCATGAAACACGGTGCTTTTCCCTGATCGCCTGGGTATGGTGGAGAAAGTGTTTCACATGTGTTCTGTTCCCACACAAAAAACAATAAGGACAATGAAAAGCATAACCCAGGTAGTGGGTAACATTTTCCATGTGCCACATGATGAGCTGGTGTGATGGAGCCAGATGAGCTGCAGCACCAGTCCACGACTCCGAGGTAATGGACTGTAAAATGAGTTGTCCTATTATTAAAGGCTGCAGAGAATAAAGCTGTGACCTCTGCTGAGATGTGTGTGTGTGTGTCCATGCATGCAGTTTTGTGAGTTTCTTTCTTGCTTGTGTACAGTATACACAAACTGACTGGCCCAGAATCCACAAAATTGTTATACAGCAGGAATGTTAAGCCAAGTAGACTCAGTCCTTATTGTTTGTGTGTGTGTGACATAATGGGATAACCCATTGTATCTACATGCTAATACACATATGCTAACTGTTTACTACTTTACTGCTACTTAACTTTCTACCTAATTTTACTCACACACACACACAGACACACACACACACACACACACACACACACACACACACAGAAACACACGGCACAGGTCAAATAGACCTATATTCAGTCTGTCCATTGATTGATACAACACAGTATCCCACCGGTCACAACTGTGACCGATCATGAAACACACTTTTTCACACACTTTTCCATGAAAATTCCTAAAAATGATGATTGATTGTTTCAAAGGGACACTAATGACACATGATTTGGATATTTTTGTGTCTGGGAAAAATTTGGGAATAAATGGGTTGACATGAACTGACTTCCTGTCCTTTTTCATCAGATATTACGGTTGTGGCCCCAGATGTGGCCCCACACCTCATTAAAGGTGTTTGCCACTGGCTGTTTGCCCGGCTCATTGCTGTAGCTGCCACTTAAAGTCATGTATTCTTCACCAGTCTGTTGGCACAAAACAAACAGACAGGTCAATAACTGAGAGAACAGAGAAGTGTATTTACAATACTCAGATAAAATTTTTAGCATAAACATGCCACATAAATGTTTACATTTGAGACACATTTGAGATGGGGTAAGAATAAACCTTGCCAGTGCTCTCTTATGGACAAACTATTTAATAGCAACACCA
>JAVQJZ010053248.1:0-10066 GCA_036025355.1 Leiopotherapon unicolor | reverse complement strand
TGATTACAGCAGGCAATGCTTTTTCAGTGGTCTCTGACAAAATTTAAGGAATCTATCAGATGCAAATGTTTGTGTAGCATCTTGTCTCTCTCTTTGTTTTCCTTTTGTAAATACTGGAGAAGCTTTGACCAGTTTGACTTAGAGATGGAATGTAACTTTGCTTACAACAAATTGCTATTAAACTCCTCTGCTTAAGGTGTTCTAATTTTCTGTGAGCACACTAAAAGCAAAAATAAATGTGAATAAAATTTGAGCCGCATCTGTCGTTATTTGTGTATTACAAAGTGTCGGCTTTACGTGGAACAAAGACATCCTGTGTAGTTTATTTCTACTGCAGCAGTTCTCTGCCTACAAGACTCAGTTATTTTTACATGAGATATACACAAGTAACCAGTAACCTGCACAAAATGCCAAAATGATGTGAACGCCCGATACACCAACGTGTGTGTGAACAATAATGAGCATCGATCTGATAGAACAGCCTCTGATCCTGTTGGAAGGTTTCTACCAGATTTTGGATCTGCTGCTGATTCTAGTTCATTCCAAAGGTGTGAGATGGGTCGAGGTCTGAGCAAGTCAAGTTCTTCACCAAAAATGGTAAAACCATTTCTTTTCTGAAGCTGACTTTGTGTGCAGGGACAGTCATGTTGTAACACAAAGACACACAGCTGGAAGAACACTGATGTCTACTATTTCTCTGCATGCTGAAGCTTTAAGTAAACCAGAACGAGTTTAGAGAGTGGAGTGGAGGGAGGGAGGTGCATGTAGAGAAGATAAAGAAGCTTCACTGCGAGCTTGTTTCTAAAGAATAATGGCCTCATGCATGGAGACACAGCCCCATCAATTGTTCACCTGCAGTGATTCGGAGCTGAGGTTTGGTCTCAGAGCTGCAGGCAGCATTCTGAGCTAAGTTTCATCATAATGTGACAAAATATTTCCAGTAAGGAATGTCACCCGGGTTGGTTTGAAGGTATGTCGTCATCTGTACGGCAGCACTGCCCCAGAGCAGGATGTGATGTCACTGATGACAGTGTGTGAGGGTGAGGGTGCAGTTTGGAGTCTGCACATTCCTGGATTCACCAGAATAAAGACTTCCCACAGTGCATCAGTGTTTCTATCAGCTGACCCTGGTGGATTTGATGATGGATAATCGCTCACATGGACAAAACAGAAAACAGGAAATATTGAAGTCGTCTCTCTGACAGCCTTTTCTTAAAGTAAATAAACACTGTAATATGGGATTACGTTTAGATGCCTACACTTTGATTTAAAAGCTCGGAGCAGTCAGTGCCAGCCACTTCCTAGATGAACCATGACACATCTGCAGGGATGGCAGGTTTAAAGATGATGTTCAATAATCTTTTAAATACTTTTCCAGCCTGCAGTTTGGATGGTTACACGGTGGATGGAGTTTCACAAAGACTATGGCGACACAGTGCCTGCTGGGTACAAAACAGCAGAGATCACCTGCAACTGTCGGATGCAAATGAGAAGCTGCAGAAGCTGCACAGTGATGACATTATACAGCCAGAGGTTAGACATTCAAATCTGATGAGGGCAGAGATTTGAATCTCTGCATGCTGCAGATCACAGATACAAAGTGATGCCACAGCCAGTCTGGGTGTTTTGGTCCTGGACTTTGGCTTGATCAGATGTTTACCCCATAATAGAAACAAAGAGCTATGTAACACTTTATCTCAGCTAACTCTGAAGGCCTCAAACTCACATCAAAAGCAGACTGAAGCCAGAGAAGTTTGGGCTGAGACATCTCAGGCCCTGAACTCACCTGCCTCCATTTTCTCATGCAGGCATCTTCCTGCCTGTCAGAGCTGATAGGATGTGATCTGAGGGAAACAGATAACACGTGACCAACGTGAAGCTGGAGGCTAATCTGAGGGGTTGTTAGCTTCATCAGTACTGAGCTCACCTCTCAGTCGGAGCTCGTCTCCAGCCTGAAGCCTCCCACGCGGCCGGCTCCTACACGGGACAGACTCCATTTACAATTCTGTCAATTTCAAGTCTACTTCAGGTCTATGAGGTTAACAGTCTTGGTAGAACCTAATGTCGGTCATAAGTAAGTCCCTGGGAGCTAGTTTTCAATTCGGCACACCTTAAACACACTAAAAAGACACGACTTAGCCACAATTTCAACTTTACCCACTGAGTCCTCTGTGGTTTCCTGCGGTCTGCTGGACGGCACGACTCACCGAGAAACGACATTTATTACATTAGAGTCGTCCTCGCTGGGCTGCCTGCGCCCTGAATTCAGCAGGACAACGTCTTCACGGTGGGTCTGTAATAACGGGTCTTACGGTGCAGTGACGTCTGTTGAAAAGTGATGTCTGAGCTGCAGCGTGCTTCCAGCAGAGCGGCTGCTCTCAGCTGAGGCTGCAGCGCCCCCGCGCGGCCGGATACCTCCATCACAGCTCAGAGCACAACAGGCGTGTCAGCGAGTAAAGCTTTTCGGGAAGTAGTATAAAAGTTTTTATTGACAAATGCAAAATATTAAAATTTAAACATGAGATCATTACAGGGTCATCTACAGGTTCGCCCACAGTTTCCTAAAAACAAGAAAGTCAAGGTTTCCTTCAGAAGATCGAGCACATTGGAATAAAACAGTTCAAAGGGTATCAAAGGACGTAGTAAATTCAAGTGGTGGATTCAAGAAATCCACTGAGACACTACACAAAGAGAGACACTTACAAGTGATGAGAGATTTACAAGTAAAAAAGGGAGAGTCATAATAAATATAATGCTTGTGGCTGTGATTCAGTGAAGAGTTGGATCCTTGAGGAGGACAGCACCGTACAGTTGTGTGGATAACAAGAACCACTCAGGCACTGCTGGTCTGCTCAGTCTTCACACTGCCAGAGACAAAGGAGAGCTCATGTCAGCTGCACATCTATCTGAAGCTTTCAGGGAAAAGTGAACTACGCTCTGTAAAATAGCATAAACAGCAAAGACCTAAACTGAGCAAATTCAAAATAACTGACCACAATATTTCTCTTTTCCTACACTTCAGAGATCCACTTAAACAGAACTGTAACTAAATACATGTGTGAATGATCATACACAGAACTGAGTGACTCACACTGGTCTGTGTAGGGTTCACATTTTATTACAAACCAATCGAGAACTGTGCAGTCTAAATAAGAAGAAAGAAACTAAACAAAGCAACTGTGTGACAGAAAGTCACTCCACTTCCACAAAGAGCTCAGGAGGAAATGAGCAGTGAGTGACATTTGGAGAGTGCACTTCATCTGTTGGAAGTCCTCACATATGCATGAAATTTAGAGTGAGGATGTGTCTGAAAAGCATTGTTTGAATCTAAGGATGGAAGATAATGTGTGTTTCACGATCGTTTCTTTGATCCTGTCAGAGTGATTACTGTCTTTTCCAGCTTTGTCATGCAGATGCGCACATGTAAAAAAGTGAAACCCCCAAATGGCAGAAAACTCAGTTCTCCGGGACGAATCTAGTTCCAGTGGTCTGGTTCATCTATTTTCCTTCCTTGAATGTGTCGAACCAGGTTTACAGAAACAGTTACTGACCATCAGTTATAGAGTTACTTAAGTGCATGTAAAGCACTGCCAGTTAGGTGAGCTTAAAACAGCATTCAAAAAAAGGGAGTAGATGTGAGGTAATGGAGAAATACAGAAACATTTGTGTGAAGACTTTTGGACAAATATCAACAGAGCGACTTATCACCTTTTTGAATCAGTCTTCTCAGCGCTGCTGTCTTTTGTCTTCTCCTCCTCTTTGACCTCTGGGATAGGATGAGGAACAAAAAAACAGAATTAACCACAGTCCTTTGAGTGGAATCAATTTTCAGTGTCAACAGGAATTTACCCACCAGTTTTCTTCTCCTCTCCTTCCTTCTTGTCTTCATCAACTCGGGGTCTTTTTGCTCCCTTCTTATGATTGGCCACGTTTCTCCTGCCGCCCTCGCCCTCATCCTCAGAGTCAGAGAACTCCTCATCACAGGCTATCCTCTTATCTGTGGCCCGAACTGCAACCACACACGACACTCTGATTAATGATGTTACAGGTGGAAAACCTGTACACACACACCATCTGTGCCATGCCTGTGGAAATGTTCAGAGGACCTTTGGGAAAGATTTGTACAGTGACTGACCCTGGCAACTGTTTATCATGTTCACCATCTTATGTTTGCGTGTTAGCACCCTAAAATACTTAATGGAACTAAAAACAAAACTACCAGATTCCATGGCAACCCAGCCAACAATTGTTGAGTATTTCACGAGAGATGGGCAAACACTAATGATGCTCCGAAGCCTGTTGAAGTCTAATGAATCGTCGTGTTTCGACTCCAAGTGTCGGCGCTTGTATCGAGTGATGTGTCACATGACGTTCGATGCTTCGGACGCCACTGGTGCTTCAAGTGTTTCATTAGTTCATTGCTTTGACACTTCACTATGCAATGATGCCTCGGTGATACTGTAAGATTTGGCTTTTGACAGAAGACTTGTGAAAATAAACGTTACACAAAGCACCGCCACTTTTTACAATATTCATTTTCACAGGTACAACTACAGACACTTCTATCAGATCAAACTTCACTAATATAACATAAAACATATAATTGATATATATGATGAATGAAATACAGCCTGAAACATATAGTTACACAAAAACATTTTGAAGTTGTAATTAGTTTTATAGTCCAGTAGGTTAAACTGAAGACTTTGGAATTCTTTCTCACCATGAACACATGGCTTTATATTTCTGTCTAATATTTTCTTTTGTTGCTATACACAAAAAAGAGACAGAAACCCACATCACCAAAGGTTATTCATAACGTCAAATCTATTTATGAACATGCAGAAGTAGTAAATGAGTTTTACTGCTCACATTTGGGACTGAAACATGATTTTTGTGTGAGCGCTTCGCTCAAATTTTGAAACAGCTGCTGTAATTCCAGTCTGCTAACAGATGTTGCTGTTCTCAGTCACAATGAAGCCCCAAAGCTTCGAATCATTTTCGGTACAAAAAGAAAGAAAGCCTAAATGCTTCACGCGGCTTCATTCGCCCATCACTACATTTCACTCAAATGATAAAATGTGAACTTGCGATGGAGCTATATGAAGAGAGGAACACCAAAAATGCATATCTGAACATTAACTGCAACTAAATGATGAAGTCAAAGAAGCATTCATGAAAATGAACAATCTTACTGGACAAGCGTTTGTCAGGATCCTCCGTGTCCTCGTCCACAGTGTCCTCTGGAACAGCGTCCTCTGGGATGGCCTGCATCTGAACTCCAGGAGCATGAGGCAGCATCCGCAGGTTCTCAAACAGTCGCTGCCTGAACAAATACAGCTGACATGAAATAAACTTCTACCTGAGCACAGGAACATTTGCTCCATCTGTCAGTGAAGTGCTGTGACAGCTGCCTGTAATGTTGTAAAGGTTTATTCTTTTCTTTCACTAAAACTCTGAACTCAAAACGGAGACGTGAGATGGAAAACTGTTGATCAGATTTGCCTGCATCGATCTAATGAACTGATGCAAATATGCCTTTATGTTATTTAGACTGCATATTCCAACTACACCCGTGGAAACAGACTGGAGCTCTGACATGATTTGGAGACACTTTGACTTTTATGGCCCTTTTCCACTAGGACCTTCTCGGCTGACCAACTTGACTTGGTTTTTACACGTTTCCATTACGTGTTAGTAGCTGGTACCAGGTACTGTTCTAGTACCTACTCAGCCGGGGTTGCAAGTGAGCGCAGTCGAGCCGAAAATGTGACATTGGCAGACGGCATGCCGCTGACCAGCCAGAGCGTGACGTCACTAGATGAGTCAGGAGAGCGACTTGTTCATAATAGTCAGCATTTTTAAAACCCAATAACAACAAACATGATCAGAGATGGCTGCACAGAAAAAAAAAAACCTGTGGAGCAACAACGAGGTGCAGACATTTCTTTGTCTGGGGCCTCCATAGATGTTTCGTGTTTGTCTCACACAACAAGAGACATCGTTGGAGTTTCGGACCACATTACTATGACCACCCACGCTAAGGTGGTAGTGTACTGTAACGGCCTGAAGCTGAGTCAAATTGAGTCGAGCCAAGTCGAGCCCGGTGGGTACCAGAGGAAAAAGGCCATTAGTGTAGCTCAGGTGGTGAAGTCACTTATGTGAGGTAGAACTGGAACACATTTTAATGACTCACTACATTGGGACTGATAGTTCATAATGGTATTTCTGATGATCAATAACAATAACAGCTAGCTTTTCAAACTGAGCAAACTCTACCTGCTGAAAAAGACCATCAGAGTTAACAGCTCCAGGGAAAGTGGACCTACAGTCAAAATCAAACGACCATGTCTATGCAATCTGATGTTTGATCACACTGTATTTTTTAAGATGGCCACTTTAAAGCATCATTGAACACCATCTGAAACAACTCAAAACATATTTTACTACAGTTGTACCTGCAGTGTGTCTACTTAACTAAGAAACAGTCCAATAAAAGCAGTGTGCATACTTGATCTTGTCCATGTACTCCTGTGTGTTCTGGTTGGTCATGTTGGAGGGGCTGATGTGAAGCTTGAAGTCGGGCCCAAAGTACTCAAAGTAGTCATTGTATGGCAGCTCTGCAATAGAAACATCATCAACAAAAGGAAGCAAACTGTGAAAGCAAAACCAAGATGAACACAGCTGAAAGAGATTTATACGCTGCAGATTAAACAAAGTATCAAATTATCAATCGTTAGGAATGAAAAAGCAGCGATAACACACCTGTTAATATGATTTACTGTGGCTTTATAACCAACGCTGATCCTCAGCATGGGGAGGATGGATTGAAATGAGTGAGGAGGTCAGTTAATGTCCTGAAATTCCATTAAGAGAACTACTGGTCCATTCGACAGATGTGATTACACCCCCCCCTCCCTTTATGTTACACTCGCAGTGGAGGAGACAGTCTGCTGAGTCAGCTCCCTGCAAGGAAAGGTAGCAATCAGGCTGTTCCTTTCCAGAGGTTAAGACATAATATTCTCTCACAACCTACCCAGATACCCCATCAACGCCTCCCTCCACCTCCCAATATCACAGACTAAGTGATACTGAAAACAAAGAGGTGCTGCAGAGGTTTAACAGTTTACACTTCCAGTGCTTTGCACATCAGGCACACTAACAGATACACACTTTAAAAACAAGATCACAGCACAGATGCAGTTTGGTTGTTTCACTGAGTTGGGAGTAAGAGATTATCTACAGGTAACAGATGCAATGGGATATACAAACATACATATCTCTACAATATTGTTCTTACAGAACAATATTGTAGAGATAAAATAAAGTGGTTTCACTAGTTTTCCAAATGACATATTTTTAGGCGTCTGCATCTGTTCCCTGAAGCCAGCGGACACTGTCCACTACACTAACCAGTAAACTGAGCCCTTTGTAGTTAACACAGCACTGAAGACGCTTCTAATGACAGAAAAGAGAGATAACAAATCATTTTTGTGTGGTAACAAGCTGAACTATGGGATAGCAAACATTCTCCAGTTCAAGTTTTTTGTTTATCCTGTTTCATATGTTAGCCTTGTTTAAGATTTTGCTCTGTTTTGATGAAATACTGAAGTGTTTTGCCTTTTGATCTGCTCTGATAATGAAATAAAACAAACAGAAAAAGGAAAGTGGAACAGCTAAGGGCTCTACATCTTCTCTTCCCTCCTTCAGGGAGGTTTGCTGACCTGCTGCTCTGGTTTATCACAATCACATGTTGCTTATCACAGTGTTTAATATTAATATTTAAACATGGAGACAGTGACAAACCATCAGGGATGTCTGTGTCCAGAGCTACAGCTGTCTCGTAAGTCCAGCAGCGGGCCACATTACGGATGGTGTATCCTCCTCCACCCAGCATGAGCAGAGGAAGGTTGAAGGACTTCATGTACTCCACACACTTGGCATGGCCTAGAAAAAACAAGAGGCAGAATATAACTTCCACCATGGTTTCCATTCAGCATTTATTTAGCATTATCAACTGTATCTGTACCGCGGATAGTGAGGTTAAAGCAGCCGAGGCGGTCTCCAGAGAGGGAGTCTGCACCACACTGAAGAACCACAGCACTGGGCTGGTACATCTCCATCACCTTGGCCATCACCTGAAAAGCCGCAGCAGAAAGTTACAGTGTGCACCCCGTCAACCTCCTGACAGCCCACTGTACATACCTGTGCCTGGTCTGACATGGATATAATCCTTTAAACTGAAATGTAGCATTTAAATTTGTAGTGGTTTGGCATTTTTTTTTGTTTCTGAATGGACTGATGAACAGCGATCATGTAGCAGCAAACTCATAGTACAAATCACTGCAGGAATTACTTCAGGAAGCGTCATCAAAAAGTGAATTCCCAATAGAACATCCTAACTGCAAGTAATAGTCTTTCAGTTTGTAATGTCATTCACCCCAAGTAAGTGGGGCAGCAGGATGACATGAAAACACAGTATCTGATGATATCTGAAAAGTGTTTTGGCAAACAAGTTAAGACAACAGTTGCTATTTACACATTCAGCAAAGACACAGAGCAATGTTGGCATGTATCTGATATCATGTTTCTGCCTGCCTGATAAATAGGTGCAACATTGGCAATTTATTCACATTCAAAAGAACATTGTCCTCTTCAGCTGTTAAAGAGTTAAATGCTTATGCCTGGAGTTTGGTGCTGGATAGGTTGTAGAGATAAAGCTTACTCCTAAGAACATGAAAATCTTAACATAATGACGAAAAGATGCTCAAAGCCCCAGTAGAGCTGAGAGGCAGTGTAGAGTAGTTACTACAACCGATACTTTTCACACAGAATCGTATAATTATTGGATCCATTGTTCAAATAAAGATATTGTTTAGTGCTGCTTTAAGTCTCATAACCTTCTTACAGTCTGACGTATAAACACAGAACAACATGCAATAAAAAGTCAAGCTCAACGTGGTCTTAAAATATTTTCTTGGTATAAAGGTTCAAGTAATAATCTGAGAAAACATTTCATTGTGTTTCAACATTAGATGAAGTGGATTTTGAAGACAATTTGCAGTGGGATGTAGAGAGATCTATTCATGTTCATGATTACAGTGTCACACTCACAGGCTTGAAGATTTGCTCGTATGACTCATCATCAATGCCATCACGCAGGGGGAAGTTGACAGCATAATATTTGCCTTTCCCAGCTCCAATATCCTAAACATAGAGGATGATGAAGGTGAAGCCGAGAAGTCAATCACTTAGTAAATGCTCACATACCATCAGTGGAAGAGAGATAAGTCACCAACCAAGACTCATGCTCTTTCAAACAAACAGAAAAGTGTACTCTACTTCAAATACTTCTTCCTGCTGCCATTTAATTCCCACAAAAACGTAAATGTTCTGCTATTATCTCTCTAGCTTGTTTGACAGATATATAAACTGAAGCTCACCCTGAGGTCTCCAGTTCCAGGGAAGTACTCCCCGTATTTATGGAAGGACACAGTCATGACCCTGTCAGTGGTGTAGAAGGCCTCTTCGACTCCGTCCCCGTGGTGAATGTCAATATCAATGTAGAGCACCCTCTGGTGGTACCTAGGAGAGTGGAACAACACAGCAGAGCTGGGATATGTAACACTGGATTTACAAGAGAAACCGGAACCTTGAATCTACACACCAAGACAATTATAGAGGATGTTTGTGTGCCAGTTTCATATACTAATTTCCATACACACAGAAATTATGCATATTCAAAATTTCTCAAACTGTGCTGAAACTCACTTGAGCAGCTCCAAGATGGCCAACACAATGTCATTAACGTAGCAGAATCCAGAGGCCTCAGACTTCTTTGCGTGGTGAAGCCCTCCAGCCCAGTTCACAGCAATGTCTGTCTGCTGTCGGTTTAATTTCACTGAACCGGCTGTGAATGGCAGACAACATGTTGGGTTTAGTGGAATGTAACTGGTCAAAGGACACACTTAATGGACTATATGATAGATCTAACAGGAACTAAACTTCACTTTCTCAACAGGACAAGTAGAAATTTACTCACATTTACTGGCAGCCCATGTGGATT
>JAVQJZ010053211.1:0-21320 GCA_036025355.1 Leiopotherapon unicolor | reverse complement strand
TATAGTTTAAATAGGAGGTTAAAGTAAATGTTATTGTACATGTACATGTACAATGATGATGATGTTTATGATAAACTAAAATTTCTTAAAGAGTGGCAGGTATTACTGCAGAGTCATTTTCACTTCAATACCCAGAAACCTCAGAGTCAGTGTCTTGCTGGCTCACATGCTTGCTTGGTTCGCAGCACATCTTTCTATCAAACTGATGTAGAGTGAAAAAAAAAAAAAAGAGGCACCAAAGGCCTTGGCAGCCATCCACCCAGATCCCACTCTAGCCCATGGACCAAGCTGCCTTTTACATATATTTAGCCTCAAATCATCCAAAGCCCTGGTGAGCTTCTGCTCTCTGTTTTAAAGCCAGTTTCATAATCTTCAACAGGGCGGCTGGAGAATTTAGCCAATGGCAACAAAGGAGCCACTGGTCGAGTAAGCTTTCTGAGTCAGCATCAAATATTTAAAAAGGCACAGAGAGGAACCTTACTTCATATCTGAGTTAATAACTTTACCAGTTTGAGAACATGATGATGATGAGAGTGTTACAGAAAAGATCCATAATGCCGTGTGTCACAATCTGCATTTAACCCGTCACAAACACATCTGAGTCGCAAAAACTCACGCTTATAACTTGATATAGCAGCACGGTGAATCTGCCTGCCATTATGGATTTCTGAGGAGGAGCAGCTAAACAGCTATTGATTAAATAAATTAATAACAGCCTGAAGTAATGAGAATGTGAAGTGAGAGGTGTGAGATCAGACCAGGGTCGGAGAAGTGAATGTGGCACTATGAGGCCAGTCTGATTGTCATTGTGGCCGGCTGCAACATTGACAGAGAGGAACAATGAGACATAACTCACCCAGAAAACACAGCACAGAGGGTCAGAGGGGTCACATGACTGTGTTTCTGCCTGTCTGCCTGCCTGTCTGACTGTTGGGCTCTCTGTCTTTGGGTGGTCACACACATCCGTGAAGATGTGGTTAGACAGATTACATCCCCAAGAGAACGTGAGTGTATCATTCTGTGGAGGAAACAGGTCAGCGTTGATCAGTCTTCAAGTCAGACAGTCTCAGAAATGTAAAGTCCACAACGACGCACGCTGGCCCAACAAAGGCATCAAAGACGAACATAGCAGAGCCAGCTGCAGGCTGCAGATTTGCAGGTTTGAGTTGCCTTGTGTGTAATGAAAATCTAATGAAGGACAATTCTTCCATCCAATTACATGCACATGGTTATGTGCATATTTTGACTGCAGTATTAATAGACAGTGATACAAAAATAGTTTTTGAGCCGTGTTTTCTGTTTTGTAGGAACAACGTAGCCTTAAATCCACAATATCCTTACCTCCATCTGCTGGGTCCTGGTTTTGCTCTGAACACGAACATGCCCTCTCTGCACTTTGACATTTAAGCTTTTCATGCTTCTAATAACAACTCTGTGTTTGAAGACTACGGTGCTTTGCTGGATGATTTCAACTGATATCAATAACCCCATGAAAGTGAGCATGCGTGGAATAGCTGACAATAATATTAGACCACCAGCTGGTTTGGGCATCGTTCCATCTCTATCTCTGCCTCTTATTTCCCCTCTATTATGTAGCACTTTCAAATTATTACAAGTGCAGCCCAGCAAAACAATAACTGTAAATACATGTTTTTCGTTGTCATAGAAATGTGATTCCTAATCAGTTTTATAGAGTAATACAAAGCATTTAGCTTAATTGTGTTTGGCCCATAAGTGCACTTCAGTGCCTTTTGTTGCAATATAAGAATTATTGGTCTTAATATACTGCATTTAGAATGGGCAAGAATAATGGGGCTAAAATATTTATCGGATGTTTTATGTAAGGTTTCAAAAGAAAAATGAACAAATATGCTTTCCCCATAAGCAAGTTTTATAGTTAGCTGCGGCGCCATATCTGCTATTCAATATATTTATTATGCAAAACACGTCTGCAAGGAATTTAGAGATAAAGTGGCCCTCAAGATATAAGTCATTTGCCTATCGATAAAAGCACCCTTTATTGCCACTGTGGAAAACGTTTCAACAATGAATAATTGATGATTACTGGTTGCACATCACATTAACTGCCAGCTGTCGCACTGTGAACTGTGGGCCTCAATCAGCAACTTGGCATACCCTTCTTGACTTCCCATTGATATGAGAGACGCTCCCTGTTTGCCTGTCAAAGGATTTCAGGGGATCGCACAACAAACAAATGTGCTATGAAATATGCAGCGCTGAGAAACATTTGGTCCCGATCACAATTAAAATTCCGCCAGCGAGAGCATAAAGAGAGCAAGAGAGGAGAGAGTAAAAGGAAAAATTGGTTGTGACTGCTTTCTTATTGCATCTGCAGCACTTCTGTGGCTCCATATGGCCACAGTGTGAAGCCATCTATACGTCTATAAATACGTCTGTGAAATTACATAAATTCACAAAATAGGAGTCACGCTGCTTTTAGCGAGCTGATATTTCGCTGTGATTTCACTTCCATCACCGTAAATTAATTACCGCAATGTTAACTAATGAAAATAGATTTTTCATTAGGTGCCATTATCATTTCTGGCAACAATTACTTCAATCAACCTGACTTATTCTGACGTACATCAACTAATGAGTTAGAAAGTATAAAAAGAGGTGAAGAACACTTAACACTGTAATCAAAGCCAGACAAAAAAAAAAAAACAGCGTCATACAAGTTAAACTGTGAATCTCTTGATTGTTAAGTGTAGCAGGCAAATGCAGACTCCATCATCTTCCAGTTTCCCCCGTATTGAAACAATGCAGAATTTTCTGAGTGAACCCTCCAGTGAGAGACAGGGGAGGAAGTTAGTTTCAGACAGCTCTTAGAGCCTTGAGGAGAGAATGAACTCGGCCAGTATGGGGTGCTGAAACTTTCCGGATGTTTGAACAGGCTTTGGACAGACAAAGTCTGCGGGGAGCTGCACAGGTCAGAGTCACCACCAAAGCCCGGAAGCCCAGCATCTGTTCTCTGAAAACTTCAAGCCTGCAGGGATAGACAGTACAACCATCGTCACCCAGGAACTTCCCTGCATCATCTGTCCTGATCCTGTACACCTTTGCAAGTGTTGATATATTTGTCAGCTTGTTGTCAACTTGGGATGCAAGCCTCTCTGTTAATGTGAAAAAAACCCCAAAACACTGCCATGTTTCCAAAATTAACATATTTGATTTCTATCCTTGTTTCACCGCCTCCAGTATTACGCCAGAATGGGCTCTGCCGTACATTGTCTTTCCCTCCAGTCCCTCTGGTCATAAGAAATCAAATATTACATAACAAGGGATGTAAGATAAGGGTTTCTGATGCCTATCACAACCTATCTACATTCTTCTGCTGGGCGTCTTGCAAAACTATTGGCTTGGGAGGGATCATGACAAATGGTTGTTTGGTTGAGTGCAATTCAAAGAGACAATTGCAGCGGAGAAACAGACCCAGCAAATAATGGCTCACCAACAATTGACTTTTGCGCAGCCAAAATAATCAGATTTAAAATGTATTTCCACCGTATTCACTCAGAGCAGTATCAAAAGTATAGTAATAAAGGGATTAAATCTTTTTATCCTGTCATTCGGTTGAATGGTCTATTAAATTTGCTCCTATCCAGCTTCCCCTGCTCCAGAACAGATAACATATTCACCCTTTTTTATTTAATTCATTTGATGAATTGGAATAAGCGTGGCAGGACTAGGAGATAAAACTGAAACAAAAAAAGGCAAGTTTGGAGAAATGCGGTGTCACAACATTCTCGCACGCGCATCCCAGTTTCCTGTGAAGTATTAAACCTCCAGCTGTTAACATCAGTTTAGCAGAAATCCCCCTCCGTTCTCTCCCTGCAGCTCAGGCTAAAATGCTGCGTCAGTCTCATGATCGCTTTAGCTGCCTAGCTGGGAAGCCTGCATGTCTTACCAGTGACTTCATCGCACAGTCAACCCGTATTATTCCCCTTCTGAAAAATCCCCAGATTTAAGACAGGGTGCGGAGGGGAGGGGGGGAGTTCATTTGATCCCTGATTCAATGTTTCTGGTGTTTAATACAGTAAGAATGTACCAGAGATGCTCAGAGGCACAGGGCGGCTGTCAAACCCATCTCAGTGTTTCTTATTTAGGGGGAAAAAAAAGTTGGTGAAGAAGTGAAGTTTTTAGTCACAGCCTAATTGAACAAGCTGTGCTAGCAGGGATAAAATGTATAAACGTCAAATCAAACTCTCTGACAAAGCCGCATGAGAGGCATAAACCTACATGAGGACTGAAACTCCTGTGTGGGCATGATGAATCAAGTTCAACCTGAAATCCTATTAGCTGTACAGCTGGGGGCGCTACACGCCAAGAGCTACACCTCAATGTGGTGTAGAGGAACTCTCGCTGCTCCTGCACTCACCGATGTCAAAGAGTTAAGTGTTGTAATTATGCGAGGTGGTAGGAAACCTGCTCAATATCAAAAGCTGGAGATGAAGGATTCCATATGTGGCCAGGAAGTCTGTTTTATTTCTAGCTGCAATAAGTACACAGCACAGTGCAGCGGGAATAAATCTCTTCATTTGTAGCACACATGCTCCGTGTTTCACAGCTCTGTTCATCCGCATATTGCGCAGACGCGTCGGTCTAAACAACACAGCACTTTGAATATCGCAATTCTGAGGGAGCTGATATGGATTGTATTGTTGAAAAGGTCGAGGAAAGTGTGATTCTGGACACACATACAAAAATACAATTAGCTGTCAAATGAGAGGCAACAGAGAAGTAAAACGGTAAAGTCAGGGAAACAATTAAGGATAAAATGGCAGAAATGGGTATCTGTGTTGTGAATTTGCCCCCTTCACTTTCGTAGATTGACAGAACACATGCAACTAGAAGTTTATAATTCAGTGCACATGGGTCACGGTGATCTAAATGGCCTCAGAGCGGGGCGAGGGTGTTCTCTGTATCTGACAGTCATTATGTTAACTATGACGGGCCGAGGCCCTGCTGAGCACATGACAATTACGGCACAATGTCTGTCTGTTCCACTGGCAAATGAGGTACATTTAAACTTGACTCAATTATTTTGGGTTTAGCCACAGTTGGGCTGCACTCAAAGTTATTAAACGGCAGGACGGCGCTGCATTTGATGTCAGCACTGCACCCTTTAAGAACGAGCACTCATTTGCTGCTTCGCTGTTGATCTGGAGCACTGTGATATTTATCCTACCTCCTTATCTTTCTAATGAATTTATAATGAATGTGATTACTTTGGCTTTAGGTCCTCGATTAGGACTCAGATAGCATAGATCAGGTCTGAACAAATGGTAAACAAGCTGTGTTTCTGGCCTATTCAATTTGTATTTATGTTTTTTTCATTCATTGTCTCTAATTTTCTAAATGCCATTTTATTCTTCCTAAATTGGCTTAATTGTTTATAGCTTTTTAATGTCCTTCTAACGCTTTTTTGCCTATGTAAAGCACTCTGCTCCTGAGTTCGAAATCCAATCATATGCACATTATGCAATATAAATAAAGCTGCCGTGCATTAATAAAATCCAATACCATACCACCCATATATCACGCTGGCAATGAACAGTCATTTTGACTTGTTAGTTATGAATACTCTGTTCATTATTGAAGGCCTGAAGCACCGCAGCTCATAAACAAAAAAAAACATACTCTCTTGACTCCTGGCATCCATTTCTAAAAGCAAAACCTCACACAAGCTACTGAGTCTGTGGAGAAACTGGAACAGCTTGCCTTGGCAAACAAACGCAGTCGAGATTTTTTTGGTGAGCAAACGCTGACAGAGTTGACACACTTCTCCAACAGAGGGGAATGCATGAGTTATCACTTTCATATTTAGACAGACATCGGAAAGTGGGGGGAAGGTTTCTTTCCCCACAGCATCAGAGCAACAGTTGCTAAGAGGGAGGGCAATTTATGTGCCTTTCTTGCAAACCTTTACCGGCCCTGAAGAGACGCTCACTCACTGCTACTTGAGCCATTACTCATTAACTATGCATTGCAGCAGGTATGGTAGCCATAGGGAACATGCTTGTGACAGGCTTTGCAGCTGCTGGGAAACCGATACTGTACAAGGGGGTCGATAAAACCCCCATAACGACCACACAAGTAACAACAACTGTGGATAAACACATTTTTTTTTTAATCATATCACATTCCAAATACACCTTGATAAATACATGCCGATACAGGCACCTGTCTAAAGTACATGTTGCACACTCAGCACTGAAATTGACTGACACGCAGATGAACCGTGACCAAGAAAGGCAACTGATGCAGCCAAGAGAGAAAAAAACTGAAAGAAAATACAAAAGCAAAGTATAGACAAGCCCTGTCTGGTATTTTCTTTTTCTCCTGCAACTTTTTAATTTCTCTTCCTCATTCTTCAGCCTCTCCCTCCCAGGACAGACAGAGAGAGAGAGAGAGACAGAGAGAGAAAAGAAGCCTATACATCAGTGAGATTTAATGCTGCCTCATCCTGCTCAGCGCTCGTATCACATGGTGTACATCATCAATAATCTTTACGAGCCAGTGCCTTGGCTAAAACACAAGGGTAATGTGTTGCTCCTGTTGGAACCGCAAACTCCCAGCTCAGGCATCTTGGAACTTATTTCCAGTCTTTATTTTCTGCATGTAATTGCATCACAACGTTAAAAAAGGCCATTCAGAATTTAATAGGCTTCTCTGGCTGAAAAGCGATACTCAAACACAGCATGCTGGCTTAGGGATCCATCTCTGGCAGACACAATAAGGCGTGGCAACATCATTTTCCACACAGATTTGACCCCGAGATAAGAAGTGTAGAGGATACACGCCGTTCTTTACACATTTGCATG
Organism: Leiopotherapon unicolor; assembly: GCA_036025355.1. Lineage (NCBI taxonomy): Eukaryota > Metazoa > Chordata > Actinopteri > Centrarchiformes > Terapontidae > Leiopotherapon > Leiopotherapon unicolor. The sequence goes on along the minus strand of JAVQJZ010053211.1, from coordinate 14,475 downwards.
TATTGTCAACAAGCAGCATTGTAAGAAATTAAAGTTTCCTTTTGTCCTCGTTGTTTGCCGGGCTGCGTGACTGTCACAGTGCATACTGTATGCTCACACTCTTGTCACTTTCAGGGTTGGAAACTGGGACAGACAAGCGCAGTTTCAAGGCACTAAAAGCTGCTGCTGCAGTAAAGCGGCACAGAAGACAACAGGGTAAAGTCGAGAGGAAAATCCACATTGACCATGGTGCGACAGACATGCCTCTATTTTTGAATCCATAACTAGCATTTACTGAGCTGAAAGTGAAGATATCCTCTTCCAATGTGCATAAGACATATGACATATCCATTTCACTTTACAAAGTTCAGGGATCAGCCAGGACGTAAACAGAGGGAGCACTTTTTGTGATGGAGACATGAGTGTTTTGTGTTGCCACTAGTCCCTTTTTCCTGACCATAAACCACAACTATGCTTTCAAGAAATGCACTTAAAATGCTCTCAATTTTATGCCCTGTCAGAGAACTCAAAACTGACAGTGCCTCTACCAAGCATCACCGACTTTCTCGTTTGGGACGTGACCTCAACAAAAAGGGACACTGCAATGGAGAAAGAAAGTAGCACTTGTAGTCTTTAAACGATTATTAAAAAAATACATTAAGACCCTCTAGGACATCCTAAACAACTGGAGGAAGAATGTGGTTTAACTCAAATCTCTTGACACTTTTTTTGCAGCGGTGATTGATGCCTCCTTTCATTGTTATCTTAGATGTGATTTATATGAGGACGTTTAGGAAAACAGTGTCAGCTGAAGGTCAGTAGGTCCTAAACTTTTCTACTAAGCTTCAGTTTCATGCGTGGTGTGGCGCGAAGTACAGATAAAGCTGTCTCTTGAAGGAAGAAAGGAAGGAATACAAAATCAGTTCCCTGATGGAATGTAAAATTTCTATTCTGGTTTAGATGCAGAAAAAACAAAACATAATAATGGCCGTTAATGGAAAGCAGGAACAGTGTGGTAGTTTCAGTAAACATGAATACGAGATGCCAGGAATCTGGAAATAACTTTCACAGCACAACTTGCACTTTGTGTTCGTCCCTGTTTTGTCATCCGCATCACGTCTCGATCATCTGACCGAGCGTACAGTAGGAGGTGGATCATGTGGCCCACATCCACACACTCATACAGTAGGCAGACGCCGTTAATCAGCAGGAAAGAACAGTGTGTTCACTTTCAGCTGTTCTAGTCAAAGGACCGGTTCAATATTTTGGGACATATAATTGCTTGCTCTCTTTCCAAGGGCTAGATGAGAAGATGAAGATCACCCACGTGTCTGCATATAAAGCATGAAGCTGGAGCCAGGAGGAAATCAGCTTAGCCTGGAATAAAAACTGGTTGCAGGGGTAAACAGCTAGCCTGGCTCTGTCGTACATTTTTTGTTTATTACAAACAAACCGATTTTTTTTTTATGTACAGAAAAACAAAAAAAGTTGTTTTTTTTCCCGAGAAGTTGAAGACTCCACAAAGTCACTTACAAACTAAATCCATAACTTGTCATTTCTAACTTTGTGCAACAAATCGGAGGTTAACGAAGTGTTAATTTCTCCGCTTTTAGGCATATTTCTATAAAAAGCAGACTAGGTGTTATAAGTCTTTATGCTAAACGAAGCTAACCCTTGTCTTTTCTTAGTGCCATAGAAATGGTTGAAGTGCATAACTTGTTTTTGCATTTTACTGGTCTCCCTTTAGCATTTAGTTTGTCTGCCCATAAACAAATGAAACACATTGTGAGTTTTGGAGGCGTTAGCAGCCTTTATACCAGAGTGCATATCATCCCGTGGCTTCTGCGTCAGGCGTTGACATGAGAGAGATATCAATGTTCTCATCTGACTCTCTGCAAGAAAGGGAATTAACATATTTCCCCAAAAAGTGAAACTTTAATTTCACCTCAACCTTGAGCTCAGATCTGGTGGAACATCTCCTCTAATCTGCATGCTGCACGGACGCAAAATTATTTTAATGACCTCACCCAAATATTCTTCTCACAGATGATCACAGATGGATACCGCCAGCAACGCTAAATATTAATGTAATATTAATGAAACGTATTAATGAAAATCCATTCCCCTGAAACAGCATGGCGACGTGTTAAGAAATAAACACAGCTGGAGATTCAATTTGTATCGTCTGAACTACGGAGATAAAAGCGTGAGTGTTTTAGCCGTTTGTGCGTACGGCATTTGTGTGTGCACGCTGACTTGAGCCCGCACAGACAGACGCAAAGGCAGACAGACAAATACACACTACATCACGTTCGACTGGAGGTCAAAAGGGTGGAAGAGGGGAGGCGGAGATATTGATTTCTCTGTCGACTCTTTGAGAGGAAACCCTGAGGGAGGCCTCGCATCCGCTTACGCCCCTTGGTCGGGTGAATTAACAACATTTATGCTCTGGGCTAGAATGCACACACGCATAGCATTAAACTGAAAAAACAATCTAGTAGTGAGACGTCTGCTTTGGAGGAATTTCATGCCACATTTGCTGTATTAGCTTTGAAGACTTTTGCTGTGTGTTCAAGCCAAACTGATGGGCCACACTGGAAAGTAAATATGCAAAAGATGTAGACACGGTAATCAGTTTGACTTCAACAAGTGAAAACCTTGGGAGTTGCAGTCAGGGTGGGCATTAAAGAGATTAAGGCTTTTGTTTTATCCTTAATCTGACATGCAGAGAAAGCCAATCCCCTCCGCTGTCTGTCTTTGAGGGCCGTAGGGCTTCAGGAATCAGGAAGAAGCAGCACTGCCCTGAGCTACACCCCGAAAGAAAAAAAAACACACACACACACACACACACACACACACACACACCAGACCCAACAGGGGGATTTACAACACACACTCATGAGTAATCACATAACCAAGGCTCTTTCTTCTTGCTCAGTGGCCCGATTATTGTCTGTTTCTGTTTGAAGAATGAGTCAGATACATTCATTTTCTGAACACAGACCCCAGATCCATGAACACACCATTAACTCACCTGCTCCCGTGCTTCTAATGACTCATTGGACTTCTCTCCAGTCAGCGGTCACTTATTGACAAGCCACAGACAAAGGTGAGTTGTCTCCCGCAGCTGAAAAAACATCACGGCGCTGTGACTTCCTCTTTTGTGATATCGGAGGAAGAGCTCTTTAAAAATGTTTTAAGGATCTCCTAAGTGAGTTAAGTCAATAGCGGAACTGAATCACTGCCAAAACCTTAACAAAGATAAATATCTGAGTGGGTTAGAAGGACTGACACAAAAGGATAATAGACTGTTGTTTAAAAACTTTTCATTTCTTCAGTTTTCTGCTCTCACACTTCTCTTGCAGAGAGAGATTGTTGGGTAAATTTATTTTTCGCTACCAGTGTAAAGGATTTAATTTTTTTTTCTCAATCATTTGCGGAGGAACAAAAACAGCTAAACATAATGGTAAGTAAATCATATGAATACGTACAGTGAAAGTTGGTGATTGCTCAATTCAAAGCAAGAGTGTGTGTGGGGGGGCTTTGCTTAAAAATCAACCCCATACTTCCAGACTTCAATTTGTCAGCTCAATCACAAAAAAAAAAAAAAAAGGAACGTCTGGATAATACAAAGGAACTCACGCTCTCATATTCCCGTTTGGCAGAGTGAAAAGCACTTTCAAGACACTGCACAGTTTGTCAGAAAGTTGTAAACCATCCAATTCTGTAACAGATATGTACATAAAAAGGTCATTAAAATGGATTTCTGAAGAGTCCAAAGTACATACCCGTTTTAATGGGCCAATTGTTGTGGACGTTAAGTATTTTGTAATCTTAATACTTGTAACACTTGTAGTCTGCCTGATAGTTGTCAGAAAGAAAAAAAAAAACCTAGAGAGACAACTGGGGGTTTAAAGAGTCACGAGAGGCCGCAATTAATGTAATCCCTACTCTTGGCTTCGGTGTCAAAGAAATGGATGATCACATCCCAATCCTAAGACTCATTCCCATTACACTAAGCTGTTTCTTCAACTTTTTCCCAAAAGAAAGTAAGGCAGCATCTGCGGGGAAAAAGTCTGTCACTGATACACACTATTTAGACTATCAACAGTGAGCAAAACTGAGCGTCTCATACAGTAGACATGTAGGAGCATGCGACACTTCTCTCCACAATGACTCACATCCATATATTTTAAACGTTGTTGTCAAGAGGTAGAAGTACACATGTACATCAGTATGCTCAGGGCAATACTAAAATGTCTTAACCTCATACTTGAAAACAGGCTGAAGCAACTCTGCACATACTGATGTGGAAACAAACCTTGCAAAACCATATCAGACAAGAAACAACACAACACAAGGGCTTGTGCCTGCGTCCCTGATGAGTAAAGAAAATGCAGACGAAGCATATGATGCCAACCCCCTTCCCCCTCTCTCTTAATCACACCAGGCTCGGTTTCCTTTATTGACTCACCTTCTCAATCACCAGAAGGTGAGGTCATTTGAAAATCTGAGCAGTGACTTTATCTCAAGAGCATCTTGAAAACAAATCCCTGCATGATGGGGCATGGGGGATCAAAGGACACATATGGTTACACAAGAGGTGAAATACTTTCAAGCTGTTTCAGACACAAAGACAAAAAAAAAGTCTGGGAAGTCTGGAGATAGCATAGATTGATAGAGCCAGAGAGAGGTCTTTAACCTTTCCAGATGTTTTCATCAACTGGTTGGCCTTGCCCGACAAAAAAACCCCAAAACAAATATCTCTACGTATGTTTACATCTGGCTCTTTCATGATAAAAGCAATAAATCCTCTGTAACTTTTTTTGTCAAAGAAATCATTTTCTCACTAATAAAAAACCTGATATGGTAAGTGATAAAACGCACCATTTCTTATTCAATACAACCTTACATCGCCTCGTGAGCAGGCGTTTATGGGGGCTCACTGCAGTAGATACTGCTGAGTAGCTGACATTACAGGGTGAGTTCACTTCCTTGTTGACTCTTCTTCTCTGCTTTGTTACTGTTTTAATCATCTCATAATTGTCCCTTTTGGCTACAGTAGTTACTGTTCAACAAAGGTATGTGAAAAACACCATATAGTTTTCTTTCATTGGTCGCCAAACGTTATTATCCTCCAATGGACGCTGTTTTGCATTGTGTACATACACCATTTGACATTTTTGACCTGTGAACAATGCAAAGTTCATAAAGAAATTATTTTCACAGTTTGGTGTGGAAGAACTTGACTGGGCTGCACAGAGCCCTGACCTTGACCTCATCCAACACCTTTGGAAAGAATTTTTGCGAGCCAGACCATATCAGCCAACATCAGTGCCTGACCTCATTAATGCTCTTGTGCCTGGATGAGAGAAAATCCCTCCGGTCAGGCTGCAAATCTTGTTGAAAGTCTTCTTAGAAACTTGGAGGGGAGTGATGTGTTCAAAAATCACATATGGGTGTAATGTTTTGGCATCCACAACCTTTTGCCATGGAGTGCACATCATAACAAACAAAGCCTACAGATGTACATCCAGGGTGCCCAAAGGTAAGTTAGGCCAGACAGCAGTTTAATGCAATGTCATACCGTATCAAAAGAAGGATGAACTTGAACCTGTACTTGAAACTCGTATTATACCCTCTATGGACAGAAAATGTCAAACGGATTTTGCTTTCAGGTGGAAGCTGCCACTTTAAGACTGAAATTGGGCCCTTTGGCGAGCAGCAGTCAGCTCTGTAGCTTTCACACACTGGAAATGTCACCTGTCACACGCACTTATCGTCCGCCAGTGCAGTGTGCATCAGCTCTGTCTGACCTGTGGGCCTCCGCTTTAGCTGCCGTCATGCCCTGTAACTGGCATTAGCTGTGGAGATGGAGACCTGGCACGGTTTGAACCCCCCACATTAAGCAGCCTTGTTTGTATACAGGCCATAAGTGGCTGGGGAATATGATGAGCAGCCCATTATCCTGCAGTGAAAGGGTATTTAATTGTGCTGGCCTATTTAAAATCCAAATACTTAAGCAGCACATGGCTCCATGAAGCCAGCAGCAGTTCCCCAAAGTGAAGACCTTGCATGGCATGTAAAAATAAAGTGCTATATCAAAGGGCTGTGGAACCAACCTACTGTATAGCTAGTTTCTAGAGAGACTGGACTGTTGGAGTACTGCCTTTTCAATGTGAAACTTCAAAGCTACTGTCCGTAACAAGAAATGTACAGAGTTCTCGCTGTCTGCAAACTCACACTTGAAAACGCACACCAGGACAGAGGCGAAATGCGTGGAAGGCGCACAGTTCATTTATTCTTTTTGATGGTCTTTTGTGAGTTTATGTGTGTGCGTGCGCGTGGGCGGCGGTGGCATCTCTCAATAACTGATTCAACCGCTGTCAAAACACGACAGGAAGAAGAAGGGAAAAAAAGGAGCGAAGAGGAGACAGACGCAGAAAGAAACAAAAGTGGAGAGGGGGTTAGAGACAAGAAAGACAAAGAGGCACAAGAAAGTGAGCAAACGAAAAGCGGTGAGCGAGGGAGGACGTGAGAAGGGAAGACAAAAGAAGAAAGACGTAGAAATATAGACGGTAAAAAGAGGGGTTGAATCACTTTCCATGTCCACAAATAAAGGCATATGTTCCAGTCACATTTTTAGGTCCAATTTCAGATTATTTCTTGAAGGAAAGTTTTCTTAACTCTATCAGTGTTTCAACCCACATTTAGGACCAAGTGAACTGACGGAAAACTGACCCTAAACCTTGAGAGGTGAATCAGCTCTGCAGAAAGACCATTTATTTGTGTAGAGAAGAGACTGGAAGCTGCACAGACAAGAACATCTGGTTTCCAGTACAAACCAGCCCCCTTATAACCCATAACCTGTCTTTACTGCAGGGAGGGCTTCACACACAGACATAGCACAGGACCTGTTGATTTCCCAGCATGCCCTGCTCACATTCCTGACCTCCTTCTGTCACTCTCTCACTTGACTCACCCCTGTTGCTACATCTACACGTTTAAACCCCCCTTTAAACGTCCCAATTGCTGTCTTTGAGTGGGAGCTGAACAGTCGACGGTGATTCAAAGGTTGATTGACAGGAAACATTTTGGACGGACGGGGGAAAAAAACGTCCGGTCTGTCAATCAGACTCTTAACAGCTGCAAGCAGTACATGAGCGTGACGACCCAGACTGTCTCATCCTCTGAACAATCATGGGCAAGCTGACTTTGAGCGTGTGAGATGACTGTGACCTGACGAAACCATGAAAGCCGGCGCCCTGCAGAGTTGGGAATCTGGTGAGAGGACCAAATAGGAATGATAAGGCCACTTTCCTCACCCCTCCCCCTTCTCCATTTCTTAATCTGCACCCAACAGAGAACGAAGCAGTGGGATAGCGATGGAGATCCCATGAGCAGTTATTCCTCTCTCCCCCCGTCAAGGTCACATTCACACCGACAAGGGCACCGCATCAAAAAGGTTACGCTCCTTCATCCATTTCAGTGAGACCGACGCACCGGCACAACATGGGTGTGTTATTCCAATCTTCTCAGTGGTACCCGAAGCAACACGCCTACCCCTGCTTGACATGAGAACCCTCTGTCTTTTGCCACAGGGCAGGAAGGAGATCCCAGATAACACAGGAAGACCTAATCCGTACATTACACAACACAATGAACTTGCGTTGCAAGTGATACGCGACAAACAGAACGAGACAAATCCCCTGCACGCTCGACGTACCAGCATATAAACAATGACAGGTGAGTTTAAGGACAGTTTATCACATGACCCAGGTTTCAGAAAAACAAAATCTAATTCACAACTGAACCTGGAAATGAGTTTATGCACCAAACCGAAACCCAAAATTTCTCAGATCACGCATAAAAAAAACAGCCCCAAAAATGACTGGCGACACTGGCGTTCAGATTGGTGCATTACTTACTGTGCACAGAGCCTTGCTGATGACTTGAGGCTTTGGGTGGGCTGATCCTGCTCTTGGAGGGGACCATCTCCGCATTTTGGCCCTTCTCGGTCGGATTCTGGCTGGGGGCCTGAGTCTCAGCCCTGGTCTCACTCTGTGCTTTGTCCTGCGGCACGGCGGCAGTTAAAGACTTCTGTCTGCTGAGGACGCCGTCGCTACCTGCCCTCATCAGCTTTTCCCCCACGCTCACCACCCGGGCGCGACCGGTGGCCACGGCAGCCGTGCCAGGGCATTCCTTCCTGGGGGAGGGCAGCTTGGATCCGGCCCCTAATGAGGGGGGGCGGGCCAGCCTGGAGGCTTTGGACATCCTGCAGGTCAGCGGATCAGGAGGGCTCCTCAGTCTTTCTCAGCCAGGGTGACTGCAGCTGCGTCCCGCGAGCAATCCAGCTCTCAGCTCTTTGTGAGTGTGACTATGTGACTCGACGGCTCCGGCGTGTTGTGACTGGTGCAGGTAGTGCTCAGAGGGCCAGGGGTTGGGAAGGAGGGCACTTTTGGGAAGCCAAGTGGGAGGTGAGCTGAGGGTGAGGGGTGGGGGGTTAATAGCTCCTTGGAAGGTGTTCTCTTCTCCTGGCGTGGCCTCCTGGGATCATCCTCCAAGGCAAACAGTGTGTGCGAGTGTGAGTGTGTGCACTGGTAAATGGGTGTATGTGTAGATAAACCTGTGGAGTGACAGGACGTGCTGTGCCAAATGCAAATAGAAACTCAGGTCTCCGGTGTCAGCGCATTCCGGCTTTTTAATCCCCTCTCTGCCTCTCTTTTCTCGTCTTTCACACTCTCTCCTCCATCCCCCTCTTTTCTTTTATAAATTTTCTCGTGCCTTCTCTCTCTTTCTTCACTTGCACTCACAACATGGTTGCCAACTTCTCTCTCCTACCTTAAGCCTAATAATGCTTCCCCATGTTACTGTCCTCTTGTGCCTTCTCTCTCCTCTTCTCTTTCGCTTCGGTTCACTCGCTCCTCTCTGCTGATGCTCAGCGGGTAACCATTCCAGCGCTCCGGCAGGCGGAGACCAGAGAGAGAAAGATTTAAAACCAGCAATAGAAAAAAAAAAAGGAAAAAAAAGGGCACGAGGGAGAAAGAGAAAGTGCCGGCAGAGGCTTTGCGGAGGAGCCCTTCTCTCTCAGGTGCAGCTGCTCAAGCTGTTCCAGATGTGTGTGCAGCGCTTCACGTCATCAGCCGACCGCTCAGAGCCACTCTCACTGGCTTCAGCTCGCTGTATTTTCCCTCTATCCCCTTTCTTCATCTTTTTTTCAGTTCATCTCTTGTCTCTCCAGCCTGCACTCCTCACATGTGATGAGATGTTTGGGGCTACGAGAGGCAGGGACGGACACACTCGTGCACAACACACCAAGCCCTTCACTCACTGGTGGAATTTACAGAGAATTAAAGAGCGCAAAAGGGGGGGGCAGTGTGCGTGTACAAGAGACACACAGTGGAGCTGTTCTGATCTCCTGCACCGAGCAAGGACATCAGCTGTGACTACAAGAAAATACAGCAGAAGTTGGCTGGGAGAGAAACAACAAGTAAGAGAAGATCAGAGCTCTCAGTCACCTCTCTTCCTCTTGCCTGCTGTCCTGAAAAAAAAAAACAACCCAAACAAATCCACTTCTCATTATCGAAACATTTCTTCCCTTTTAGCAAAGTGCCTGGAACAATTGTCTGACCCACAGAAATTTCCTCTACAGCACACAGCGATCATTGTCAGACAAGCACAATAAAGTATGAATCACTGTTGTTAGGGCACAAAGACAAAAAACAACAACTTTGAACCATAAAAGAAAGATTTTATGGCCATCTTTTTTTTTTTTTTAAGAAAGTGAGAACTAGTCTGTTTCTTGCTATAAAAGCGCATTTTGCTGACACAGACAGACTCTGGAAAAGTAAACCACAATCCTATAAACTTGTCTAATTCATTAACCGTGCAGACAGGTCACCTTATTCTGAGCTGTGAGCCTGTGACACTTGTGTAATGTGCCGCAGCATGCGAAATGGACATGTGATATAACGCACAGGGACGGAATTGCGTGCTCGCTGACTAAACACCAGAAAATGGATTACAGTGAGCAAAAGGATCAACTGTGTGCAGGCAACACGTTATAAAAGAGCAACAATCCACATGGACTGGACCATTTGTCTCTCTGAACTGGTGCTGTGCCACTCAGATATCATAAAACATCCTAGTTAAAAGTCCAAGCACAGAAAATGCACAGACTTGGTATTTTACATATGCTGACACATTTTATCTACTTCTCTCGACGTGGTTATACAATGATGTGTACATGCTAGAAGTTTACATGGGGATTTGGACGTTAAAAATGCACTCAAATGTGCACAATCTGTACAGAAGATTTGATCAATTCCCCCATTCAAAGCCTCCCTCCCCGACCATGATTGCCTTTCCGACGACTAAGCCCTCTGAACACGATGACAGCCATCGCTGATTGTATAGATATGAAATATTAATCATATTGCCACATATCTGTATGGTGTTAGATAAAAAGCAAAGCAGATTGACCTACATACTTTCCCAGTGAATAGTTCACTGACAAAATCAGCGGACTAAGAACCTCATGGGAACCGCTGCATGCCTGATGGCTTTTTGAAAGAGAGAGAAAGCAAAGAAGATAGAGACATTTCCATAAGATTTAATATCCAAACAGTGTCAGCTTATTTTTGTGCGTCACCAGTTTGGTTGAGTTCTACTATGTTTACAGTATTGTAGTAGTAGGAATTACGTCAAACCGTAAGAGGGCTGACCTCGAAAAAGCACAGAATCCATATAGGTTTCAGTGAATGAGCGAATGGCAACTCTCTCCTACTATGGTTTTTTTGTATGTGTGTGTGAATGTGTATGTGTGTGTGCGTGCTGGGAGTAAATGAAAGCCCTCTGTGTGGACTGGATGCCTCCCAGACTTTAAGCCAGTTCTAACTGTACAGTGGGCAAACGGCGGGAACTTGTTTCAAAGGCTTTAAATAACATAGCATTTAGGGATGGATATAATTTGAGTTTCCTAATTAAGCCTGTGATTTTGTGCAACGTGATAGATCATAAAGTACAGCTTCGTATCAAATAACAAACCCGACTGTCTGCGTACTATCCAGGCATGGCATCAATTTGCATTTCAAACTAGAAGTGGAAAACAACCAACCAACCAACCACAACTATTTCAACTTCAAAAAAAAAAGAACTTGTGAAAGATGATTATCTGAGGAGTTGAAATTGGCTCTGACAAGAAAGACTTGAATGACAAAACTGCCACCCACAGCTGTCTAAGCAGCTAGCCCTGGCGAGCACCCCGCTTCCCAATGCCAGAGAGCCAACTACTGTTTCAGCTTTGAAGCAGGGAGTAGGCAGATGGGGATTGAGAAGTTTAAGTTGTGGAAGAGTAGGATGGGATGGGCGGTTATGGAAATACGATGGTGCAGGAAATCCCACGGGTTCTGCTAGAGCTGCTTATGGCCCATATATGCGTAGAGGAGGGGCTGTTGGACATATTTAAGAAGGGTAGTGGGCTCAGCCAGAGTTGTCTGAGTGCCTCTGTGGTATTTCACTAATTAACTGACTTTTCTGTCTGAGGGTTATTATTAAACCGGAGGCACAGGTTACAAATGACTCCCTCCCCCACAAACCGAGCTGGGGCCAATGTAGGTGGGGCTCACCGTATGTGCTGTTTGTGCTTAATCTTCCTGCAGCTCTTGAACATGTATACTTTAATGTACACAAGAATGGTCGCAGTCACTCAAGCTTAGAGAAATGCGATAGACACAATAAATCGTGCTGCTTTAAAAACTGACTCTAGGCAGCCCACCCAGTGCCAAACAGCAGACAGACTACCTGATAAGCACAGTAGAGAATTTATCACCTAAAAAGCCACACATTTCTGCCATGAGTTGGTGGAGACCAAAAAGAGCTTAACACAAGAGTGAATACTGGAATTACAAGTTCAGCATATCAACTCAAAAGGCTTGTCTTTCTTCAGTCAGTTACTGCAGTAAGTAAGTTTTTTGCCCATTTAGGAGCAACATCGTCCAGCGAGTATGGAGCAACATTGGCACGTATTTGGAGTTATGTTCAGGTTGTCAATTTAAGGCCAATGCTCATTTGCCTTTAAGCTCCCGTTTCCTCTTCACCAACACTTCACTGGCTCTTTAGCAGCTAAATTTTCCATTCTGTTCACCAGCCAGCCACTTACTTTGTCTGTCTGCAGTTTAGTGCGGAGCAGGTGGTGTGCAGTGGGTTTATCAGAGCTTTTCCCCTGAAAACAGCTGCCTGCTGCAGCTGGAAACAACACTGATGAGGGTGCTGAGAGTCAACCAAAAGCAGTTAAGCTGTGGACCTCAAGACTCTGGTGGTAATTATCCGCAGATTCATCACGATGAGCGACCCTTTTCAAACACATAGTCATTCAATCAGCTGTTGATATAAAAATGCTAAATGCAGCGGCTTTAACTACTCCGGATGCAGGAGAATAAGCACAATAGCCAAGTTTACACAGGGTTTGTGGTGGACTACGGGTTGAGGGATTTGGGAAGCAACTGGGGGGAGGGGTGGGTGAGCTGTGTACCTCTCTGCCGAGGATTAAGGTTGAGTATGTTTTCCAAGCCCTCGGGGGTTGGTTTTTTCTTTCTCTACATTCCATCTCAGCGCTCCCTCCCGACCATATCATGAGTCATTACTGACTGTAACATTCACTCAATATCAGCTGCTGAATCAGTTACTGAAGGCACACAAGCTGCAGAGAGATGCACACATGCACAACAGAAGTATTGAATATGTGAGAACCAGCACAGCAGCAGGTTTAAGAGCAGGTTGCAACTCTTCCTCTGGCGTACCTGTTATTCTTCATGATACATTACACATTGTGGCAGAAATACCATAAAATAATCTTTTAATCTACAATTTATTGGAAAGTGCTGCATCACCTAGAATAGATTCAGTTGGGTTTTTTTTGTTTTACCAGGAAAAGCATATCACTGAGAGGCAAACTTGATCAAACTTCCACCGGGGATACAGTAAAACTCGCATGTTTCTCAAAATAACAATTTCTCACCCTGGCAAACAATCAATATTTCATCAGAGACTTTTTAGTAGTTCACAGACTCATGAAATGAAAATCTGACTCTGGATCTCTATCTGGAACATATACTGTTTCTTAAATTGATCAACAACATCAGCGACGACAAACTGCGCTTTTTTCTCTCCAATGCGAATCCCTTTACTCTCCTCTGTAGTTCCAGCACCCCAACTCCCGGGTGAAGAAAAGTGACTCAAAGGCAGAGAAGAAGTCTATGAGACGATGAGACTCGCTGACAGTTGGGACCAATTAGTCCTAACACTCGGCTGCTGCTCCCCAGGGAAAGCCACCCAACATGTCGCATTATCTGGTGCATTAAGTCACAGCAAATGCAGAACTGATGGTGGCAGAGGGGCTGCCACTCACTCAGCAGGTCAGAGGAGACGGCGGCACATTCAGGATGAGCGCTGTCACTGCCATTATCATCAGCTGTCACTTAAGCAAATAGGACTGATCAAGGTGGGTCCGCAACACTGATGACTCGCCCACATTGTAATTGAACAGACCACGGCCTGAAGTTTTAAAAACGTAATTTAGATTTACAAGTCCATAAAAGAATTCTTGCAAAAACTATAAATGTTCAAGTTTGATTTCCAATGTTCATTTATCTTGGTGTGCAATTTAAATCAGCTTTTAAAGACTGAAAGGATGCTCCCAAGTCCAAGAATTGATAAACCGGCCGCCAAAAAGCATCACACTGACAAACTATGTTGTTGACAATGGAAATCCAGGAGCATTCAGTGAGTGTGTGTCTCTGCCAAGACCGCAGGACTTCATTTAAATGTGTTATTCTTACGACAGAAAATGTTTAGAAATGTTTAGTCTGAATCTGTATCTAGATCAGCATGATAATAACACGCCATGATAGATAATAATCGGATGTATTTTGTTATGTTGGAGTAAGAAGCTCATGAAAGAAGACAAAAACCCCACAATTTTAAAATGTCAACAATTACTTTTAGAAGAATTATTGTACACATATTTGTATCCAGACCCACCCCAAAAACTGGCTTCTTGTTTTGTGACTCCTGGTCAATGGCATCCAAATCTGATTAAAATTTACTTCAGACTTTTTTTAGATAAGATGTTAACAGAAAGACGGGCAAACAACAGAAAACAAGCAATTAGCAAAAGATGGATGTTTTTGGGAGAGGAAATAAAAACAGGAATTTCTCTTCTTGCATCAACTGACTCTCAAACCTTAGATGTTTTGAGCGTTATCAAACACATTTCACACTATTCAGGATTTGCAAGACAGTGCTTTCAAGCAACTGCAACATGATGAAATGAGATGGGATGAAGAGAAGCACAGCTGCCTGTAAGGTAAGAAACCAATCTAAACATGTGTGGCTTTAAAAAATCATTCACAGTGATATAAATACTTTAAAAATCATTTATAGTTAACATACTATACCATGCAGAAAAGCACTGGCAATGGACACTAGATGCTTAAT
>JAVQJZ010053196.1:0-11716 GCA_036025355.1 Leiopotherapon unicolor | reverse complement strand
AATGAGGTTTACAGAAAGGAAATGAAAAGCCTTAATCATCTAAAAACATATCCTCTATACAGTGATTTAAACCTCAGACAGTATGTTGCACATGTAAAGTCTACAGACTGAATCACATTAATGCACATCTCTACTGTCAAGATTTGCACATTTCTATCAATATTTTGCAGTTTTTTTCCATCTTTGTTTTTGTAATCTTTTTAATTTATTATTCTTGACCTTGCTGTATTGCTTATTTGCCTTTTTTCCTATTACTGTATTTGTTTTTATGTACCAAAATGCCACAATATTGTACCAGAACAGCAGACCAAACGTCGTCTCTGCTTTTAACACGTTGCAGGGCACTTAAAAACCTCAATTGAAAGGCACATTTATGTAAGAAAATATAAAAAAATATGAAGTGAGGCATGTTTTTATTCCAGACTGATACTCCTCCAGGAGCTGCTGAGGAACATCCTCCCACACTGTGCTCTGATTACCGTATTGATGACAGAAATAGCAGCATTATTGAAGCAGAGGTGGAGGTGGACGAGCGCCGGGGGTTAAACTGACTGCTCAGACCTGCTGCTGCTGCTGCTGATTTCTCCCGGCAAGCAGATGAAGCAAAAAGGCAGCGAGAGCGAGTTAAAGAAAGCACGTAAGTCAGCCATTGTCCAAAGACGTGATTGGCTCAGAGGTGTGCGAGTATACATGTGAAACTAGGTCGCGTTAACCAGAATACGTAAGAGCGTGAGGGCGTGAACTCTCGTCTGATCAGCTGAACTCTCCACGGTCAGCGGAGACGGTGTTGCCTAGAAACAGAGAAACTGCTTATTCCTCAGGTCTGAGGTTTCATATTATTGTTGTAACATCACAAATCATCTTGTCGAACGCTGATTCTCTCACAAACACAGTCTGGGGGAAACAATATGATGCAAAGGTCAATTATTGGATGGGAACTGAAGTAACTCACTCAACCAATTACTTGTTCTGGCTGAGTCACATGTTTCTGCCATGATTTTCCTCTCAATGAGATGACATAAGTGTGGCTTACAAGAGCGAGGACTGATCCTTTATTCTGGATGCAGACGCAGTCGAAGGCTCTGCAGGCCTGAATGTGAAGCACATGAAGGGAAAGCACGCATGTCGGAGCATTAACATCATTGCGTGTTGTGTATTTTTTTTATCCTTTTTCACACGTCGTTCTGCGCAACTGTGATGATCTGAAGTGCCGTGCGACACATTTAGGTGGCTTGTTAAGATTTCCAGGACACCAGGGGATTTACTCAGTAATCCTCCCATCGGCTGGTCAAAGCTAGTGGTCGACTATTTTTACCTTAGTGACACGACGCTCTACTATTTCTGTGGTGTTTTAAACTTTGGCTGATCACTTCTGCAGGAATACAGGCTGTACTGTATCATGCTAATTAAAGTGGATATTGAGCGTCACAAAGGCACGTCTAAACTCTAAAATGGACAAAAACATGATCCAACTGAGTAAAAACATACTGTTCCTGCAGCAATTATTGAATTTAATTTATTAAATAAGGGCCAGAAAATTAACTGTCAACAGTTCTGATCATTTATTACCGAACGAAAATGCCAAATGTTCAAGCTTCTATAATTTTAGTTGATACTGAGGTCCTTTCAGTGCCAGTTTATCATCCAAATGCCTGATTTGTGTCCTCAAAAAGGTCACAAAAATCAAAAAATTGAAGTTGCTCATATTTCAGAGTGACAGCAGCGGCCTGCACAGCCTTTAATCTTCGCAAGGTTACAGGAAGGAGATTATAAAGGGCAGGACAAAAAAGGCTGGAGGCATTCAGTGGACAAACAGAAGCCTAAATTTCTTCAGGTGCTTTGATATTTTGACTGATTTACATCCGGTTTTACCTCCTTTGTTTTATTTTCAGTATATTTCAGTGTTTTATTGTATATATTCTGCATCGACTTGTTCCAACTTTTTGTTGAAAATCAAGACTGAAGACTCCACCGTTGATGTATTTTGGGATCTTTGGAAAGTTTGGGATCCACATCAGACCTTAAAATAAAATAAAGTCATGCAGCCTTTAATAAAGTTTGACTGCACAGCACAAGTTTGTAATAACTCATCACCAGCCGATCAACGTTATGGAGCTAAAACACCATCATGAATTCGATTGATACCCTTTTTTTAAATCCGAACATTATTGATTATTCTGCTGCATATCTGTGCGTGTGACTGTATGAAATAATCTGTATATAAAGGGTGAAGCAGAGGTTAAAGAGATTGAATATCAGCTTATAAAGACTATCAGTATGAGTATCTGATTCATAAAAGCATTAAAGACTTCCCGTCCTCCACTTTGTGTATCTCGGAGCAGATCCAGCTCCATGGCAACTAAACGCTTGTTAGTTGTTGGTGCTATGACATTAGCGCCTGTGTGAGTCACCGGGAGGCTGGCTGGCGAGTCTCCAAAGGGCTTCCGTGACAACACAAGGACACCCCCCCCCCCTCTTATCACCACCACCACCCAACGCAGTCACACACAGCTCGTCCTGCCTCCTCTCTCTCTGCAGACGCTCGCCTGGAGGCAGGAGGCACCGCCGGGCCAGCAGCTGCTGTTGCCGTACCAACACTGGCACACCGGAAATAACAGACGGGCCTGAGGGGCCTGCGAGACGAGACGCGCGTCCGTTCAGCTGGACGAAAACGTCGCACCAGTTTCTACACGAGCACCTGAGATCATTCGGATCTTAACCCATTTAACTCAAAAACCACGGCTCCAAGTAGACGAGCGTAAACGTCATCCAATTAGGAGAAGCCCAGTTCAGACATTTGGCTCGCTCCTGCACCAAACAGGTTCCTGTGATTATTTCACCTTTGGTTCAGCTGCAGATGGAGCTCTGGTGAACACGTACTGTTCATCATTTAAGTGAGATATGAGCCACCGGTATGGCTGTTTCTTAAACGGTAGAGCAGCGGCAGCCGAACGCGAGGTTAATGTGGTGTGTGTGTGTGTGTGTGTGTGTGTGTGTGACAGAGTTTATCAGTCCAATCAGAACCACAGGAGGCAAATGAAGCGGCATCACTTTTCTGATGAATTATCATCTTATGCAAAAATCCTACATGGGTGGAGTTCAGTGCCGCCGGAGGAAGTAGTGTGCAAAACCGAGGGCGTGGCTGCGAAGGAGGACGGGCGTTTGCACTCCTGGTTAAACCGTTTTATTATTTGAACATGAACTCTCTGTAAAGCTCTCAGTAATGTATGGCTATAAATCCCTCAGTCTCACACTTATCTCACACGTTTGAGCCATTGAGAGCTGAACATCAACATGAGCTGAGGAAAACGCTGAGCCTTGTAAAATCATGCTGAGAACCTTAAACTATTCATGAACTTTAAGATCTCAGTAAATGGGAACTTAAATTGGGAAGTTCAACTCTGACGGAGACTTCTTCCTGCATTGGTGGACTAAACTGGATTATCAGAGTCCAGATAAATCTGCCTTTCCTCACCGTGTTTCAGATCAAACATCTGTTTCTTAATTAATGAGCTCGAGCTTTATCCCGCCACTGTCAGGAGGAAATGATCAAACCACAAATAATGAAGCAAGTTTTAGCTACACTGGTGCACCGATAATGACACGAAACTTGACTCACAACATGGTTTTTCATCCTTTCATCCAAACTCGATTTGAAAAACCATGTTGTGAGTCAAGTCAGTCTAAAGGAGATATCAAGTCCCAAATTTAAGCCAAAAAGATTCAACTCAAGTAAAGATCAACAAGTCTCAAATCAGTCCTAAACCTAATGTTTAGAGGCTGAAACAAATCACTTTGAGCTCTTCCACTAATGTATTTGTATTAATATTTGTAAAGAAGAAAGAGTCGAGCTGCATGTCTGGAGTTGATTTTGTTCATTTTAAAGTTTCACGAGTCTTACTCAAGTCCAAGTCATCGGACATTGATACGCCTGCGACGGCTGATCAAGGCCAGCTGAGGTTAGTTGCGGTGGAAGACGACTCGCTGCGTATTCATGTGTCTGCAGTTGCTCCGTGACCGAGGGATGCTTTGGCTCTGCACCAACAGCCTCGATCAGTGGGACGTTGTGATGGGAGCAGACAGCAGGCGTTTAATGAGGCGCTCCGCTGGGTCCCGACTGTTTACACTCCGTGTCATGGAAAAATGAGACGGCCACATTCAAAGTGGTCCGTCGTGCCGTGTGGACGTTCACTTTACCTGTTTTCTGTCTGATACACGCTGCACACTGACATAAACACCTGCACACAGGACCACAACGTCAACACAATGGTTTTCTGTGTGTGTGTGTTTATGAGGCAAGAACAGTGATGCAGAAAAAAAAGAGTACGAGGAAGAAGTGAGTCAGAAGATTAGAAGAGAGAGGAGGCGGTGCAAAATAAGGGACAGACAAAAAAAAGAGAGAGAGAGGGCATGTGCTCGGAAACGTGTCGGTCCACGCTGACAGCATGTGACTCCATACAAGCCTACAAGCAGAGTGTGTGTGTGTGTGTGTGTGTGTGTTTCTCCCTCTGCATGTGCGAACAGTCTTGCTTCACCAGCCGCCGTAGTTTTTTGCAGAATCACGCAGACCGAATGAAACCTGGTCACCACCTCGAATCCTGGAGGAGAGGATCAGCCGGCTCTTTGTGGCTAATCCTCACAGGCACTGTTGTTTTGGTAGCTTGTCTCCAACAGCGAGGATTGGCTTTCCACCTTGTGATGCCTCCTAATAACCCCCCGCCAACACCAACACCAACACCAACACCAACACCACCAGCAGCAGCAGCAGCAGCAGCAGCAGCACAGGGGGTATTTTGGGGCCACGTGAAGGCCGGCTTGGTGGCAAGATGAGATGTGTCAACAAAAGGACGCGACACAGATCAAGTTATGACTCAGCTGGGAATAAAGGGGGAACATGAGCAAATTTAAATACAGCTCAGATATTATTGTGACATAATCTGTAAATAAGTGAGGATTAAACAAATACTTTCATAATTAATTGTCAGTATTTAGTCACGAATTTCTTGTCTTTTTTAGGTCCCCAAATCTACAAGAAAAACTACATTTTGAAAATCCAAATATTTAATTATCACAGTGATTGGTTTTAATATTGATTAGGTTTTAATATAGGATTATTTAGGTATTCACAGTTTTTCTTTGCAGTTTAATGGAAATTTGGTTCAGGCCATTCAGGATGAATCCTTCTTACTCTGGTCATCCTCGAAAATCTTCTTCTAAACATGTCAACAAACATTTTTCACAGAACTGATCAAACTCATTCACACACTCAATAAATGTTGTGATCAGATACTTAAATCAGTTTCGCTGGATGCTCAGCAAACACTCTGATTTACTGAACAAACTCTGGTAAAACCAACATTGACCGTGAGATTAGTGAAGCCAGCTGCAGCCGCTCAATTAGTTTCCCCCTCTTCACTCTCAGCATTAATTACTAAAAAGGCAAAATTAGCCAAAGTCCCATTTCCACAGGGCTTTATGAAAATGAATTTCAAAAACACTGTGAGCGACTTGCTCTCGCCGGAGCTGCCAAATCCTTCATTGAAGTGTCACCCGGCTCCAAAAAATAAAAGAAAAAAAGAAAAAATTACAGCATCCTCACAAAGAGAATAATCACTTTAATGGACTCCACTGCTGTTCATGTACAGCTTGCTTTTTTACACGCTTGTCTGGAAAATAGCACCTTAAATAAGCACTATGATGTATTTTTATCCCTGTACATGGTAGATAATGTTTATTTTAGCCTTGCTGAACTGTTGTCTTTGTTTTAAACATGCATGCATGTCCTTTTTTGAGCATGCACAGTGCAGACGTCATTAAAATTGGAGTTAAATTCAAAGTATGTGTTCACATGCCTGGATGATAAAGCTGATTCTGATGCTTTTATGTGATTCCTGAACTTCAGTCTGCTTTTTAGCAAATGCATCTCTCTGCTTGTCCTTCCAGCGATCAGACCGGGCAGATCTATCCACCATGCGTCTCTTTTCCCTCCCACCTCTATAAATGGACTGGCAGCACATTACGGCGTCCAGAAATACTCGCTATCTGTCAGCCACTTGTTTCACCTGCAGCCCTCTCGCTGTGTGTGGGCACCTGAGTGTGTGTGGCAGCGAGAGGACGGGGAAGTGAGTGTTTAATGCAGTGTGTGGGACGTGGAGTCGAACAACCCCGCACCTCGACATCTCTCACCTGCTGGAGGGGTTAAAAAAAAATGCAGACGATGAGCAGGTAGGTAGAGAGTCAGCAGGAAAAGGAGTCAGTTGTAAAATTGATGCTGGAAAACACGAGATTTTCCATTTTTACATGCAAAGTTTAGAGACTGTGGTTTGGTGTAATTATCCTGCACGCTGTAGACACGTATTATTTTGCAGATTCAGTGAATAAAAAGGGAATCTGAGCCCATGAAATGAAAATAAGGACAATTTAGAGCCATAAGATTCATTCACAGACATATCAAGCAGATCATATTTCATAAATGTTTCCTTGCAGGGTCACCAGGAAAAACACAAACCTGGCATTCCCAGTCGTAATTGACCCTTTTTTTTCTAAATTGAGTTTTTTTTCAGACTTTCCAGCAGGATTAGATCTCGTTAAAGTATTCCTCGTGGCCCAGTTATGTTGGTGAAGTACTGTCGCTGCACGTCAACAAAACACAACTTCAACTGATTCTGGGAAATGTTTTCTAACCGAGCGGGAAATTAATATTAACTGCAGCAAAAGTACGTAAATCGAATGACTCTTCAGAAGAAGAAGAAGAAAGCTGGTGTTGTTGGTCGTTAATATGTGCTTCTTTTCGACGATAAAGGCTAAAGGGTGTGGACAGAAATAACAAGCCTGTGATTGACTGTTCGTTCAGTCCCTCCCTCATCCAATAACAACCGAAACCCGGCAGGTCTTTCTCCACACGCTGAAGTTTAGAGCAACTCTCTATATAAAGGTTTTGGGAGGAGATGTGTTTTTTTTTGTGGCCTCTATGAGACCAAAAAGAAAAAACGGTCAAATGGTGTGTTTATGTGCTATAGTATAAACTACGAAGGCCGTTTGTGGGGTTAAAATGGGAGTAAATCAGAGTTTAAGATCATGTCAGCGTCTGTGTCCTGCTCCATCTTGGATTTGGAGATGTTTAGAAATGAGTTTGCAGCAGGATTTTCCTCAATCTGCCTTTGAATATCCACGTCTGAAAGAAGTTTACAGGCGTATGTGATTATTGAGCATCATTTCTGAGCCACGCTCATTAAACAGCATCTGCCCTCCTGGTTTCAGGCTCAGATTTTGGAGGCCGTCTGCAGGGATTTGGCACAAAGAGCATTACCCAGGTCGGCCGTCGCTGGCCGGTGAGCTCGCTGTCTGCCAGCCGCCTCATCCCAAAAGGTTCTTCCTGATTTAAGATGTTCAAGCAAACAAACACCGTGTGAAGGCTCCGCTGTTGACGTTTTGCTCGCTATCTCTCCCGTGATAATGTCATTTTCTTTTCCTTCTGTTTCCAGTCCGTCTCTTATCTCTACCATTGTGAATGTGGTTAAAAATAGACAGTCAAGTCTCTCGCTTTGGTTTGACTTCCAAAATAGGTCTGAAACCGGCATATTGTGCAGCTCTGTGCACTTTTATCGACGTTCCAAGAGCATGAGGTGATTAAAACGGGATTCCTGTGGATTTTCCTTTAAATATATTCTCAGATGGAGGTGACAGACCGTCTGAACGGCGTCTGATGGGACGGCTGTGCAGCTTCAGACTCGCAGGACGCTGCCGTTGCGAGCGAGGGATAACAGCCTGAGTCCGTGTAATTGCTTCGCTAAGTGTTACGTAACAGGAATAGTTTTTGTTGCAGATTCAGGATCATTTCAGCAGAAAGCTTGCAGGCTTAAAGCCTCAGCGCTGCAGGATTATTCTGCTATATTTCACCCAGCTTATTTGTTTGTGTCCTCTCCTCCCTTCTGTCATCCCATTTGTCAGAAAGAGACAACTTAGCGTGTCACATCAGCTGACCCTTTATGGTGTCACGGCTCTGTTTCACATCTTCACAGTTTGTTTCGTTTGTTTCGTTTTCAGATTGAATGAGCGTGTTGTTGATGGAGAGGAAAAGACGAAGCAAAACAAAATAAGACAATTCTTTAGTTTTTTAATTATAATAAAAGGTGTGACACACCTGTGCACGTTTGTTAGTTTTGGACTGGCAAACACACACAAACACACTCCT
Source organism: Leiopotherapon unicolor (assembly GCA_036025355.1). NCBI lineage: Eukaryota > Metazoa > Chordata > Actinopteri > Centrarchiformes > Terapontidae > Leiopotherapon > Leiopotherapon unicolor. The sequence goes on along the minus strand of JAVQJZ010053196.1, from coordinate 3,522 downwards.
CAAATATGACTGATTACTCAGCATACATTGCTGTTTTAGACATATTTGCTTTTCTGCAACACTTTGAGAAAAGGCTTTTAACTGTGCACAAAAACACAGGTTTAATTCCCATGAATGAGTTAATATTTAAATAATATGGACTCTTTTATGCATATCTGACCCACAGAAAAATCCCTTCCTCCACTAATAGTCACATATTTCATCAATAATTGTGCATTTCGCAGCAGTCAGACCTATGAGACATCCTCTGTTGCGTTACAATGAGCTCTTATCAGTGTTGTTTTCCATATTAATAAAGCAGAAAGCTGTTCACTTTATAAAGAACGTAATCACTGCAAGCAATTTTAGATTTGTGTTTTTTCACTAAATTTTTTTTTCAGCATCCGTCTGCCTGAACGTGGCCTCAGGCTTCACTTTACTGCAGCTGAACTGTTTAAAAGATGAATTGATGCATAAAAAAAAGATCATTTAAGCAAAAGTAAACCACAGTCTTACACTAATACAGCCACAGATTTTTTTAAGCTTTATTATGTGGTGTGCTTTTATGATTCTTACATTTAATTCCTTGTTATTTTGCAGTGTGTTTCTGTTAAACTGAAAGTTTTTTTTGTTCTCAGGTCTCTCATGGAAAACGGATCATAATCTCAATTAAAAGATTCAACACTGTCGCAGTTGTTCTTCAGCTTTCGATAGTTTCCGTGCACAATATTTGCAAAATGATTTTTAAAGTCCTCGTAGCTGTTGTCCATTATGCTGCTTTGTAGGAAACTTTAAAAGGACTCAGGAACATTTTCTTTTTCTGTAAAACTTAATTCGTAATATAACAAATATAAAATGGATATTTTTAAAGTCAAACACTGGGGAGTCTCTGTGAAACTGTGTAATCCCGTCTGCTTCCACACACAAGTCTTTGTGGTCCGTTTTCACAGTTTGAAATCACATTTTTGTCGGGCTGAAGTTCTTCGAATTTTTCTTTTTATGTGTCCTTGACTAACTGCGGCTGTGATTCGGGGGTAAGATGCTCCGTTCAGCTGACCGCTCTCATACAACACACATTTTGTTCGGCTTATACGTCACAAGTGTCTTTTCTCACAGTTAAAAATACTTTATTAATTTTCCATATGCTGCAAGAAAACACCAAACTGCACAAAGAGACTAAAGAAAACTTCAAGATTCAACTTTTTTACAGGCAGCTGATGGGGCTCATGTGACCTGTGACCTTTGACCTTTGGCTTCCTTGCAGCTATCATCTGTCTTTAAGGAAAAACATTTCAGCCTTTCATCTGTTTTCCCTCAAGTACATTGGTGAACTTGTCTTCAGAGAATTTACTCATCATCAACCTAAAATGATTGATCACTTTGTTTTTGCTGTATATTCATATTTAATGAGCTGAAGACAAATAAATTATATCATGTCTGCTCTGAATGTGATATAATAGAATATGAAATAATTGAAAAATGGATCTAAACAAATGCAGAAAGTAACTCAGAGATGGATGATGTTTACACTACAAACTGGACGCTAACAGCTAATTCTGCATGTCGTTAATAGTGTCAAAATGCTGAAATGCAAACAAATTTAATCTATAAAAGCTGCTCTAAAACTTCAAGCATGATTATTCCACGTATACTTAAGACTGAGAAGGATTCTTAGAGAAAATATACTAAAAATAAGCCATAAAAGAGCTTCATGTACCCAGTTGGTTTCTGGCGGTGCTTGATTTGTCAGGCTGGACAAAGAAAACTCTTTGACCAATGTGTCATTGAATTAATATGGAAAGATTTTCTATTACATGCTTTTTTTCCCCCCTGGCAACTACATAACTTTTTGCATAAGATCAAAAGTTGCGTTTTCAGTTCTGGGAGAATAAACAAGATAAAAATTGTACTTGTTGCTTTACTCGTTTTTTGATGCACAGCTCCTGCATACCTGTGAGTTATTTCAATGTACGCAGATGACTTGATGCTTTTCATCACCTCACTTTCGGACGTCTACATGTTATTTACAGGTCTGACCTGTTACACAAGTTTTGACGTGAAATTAAAGCTAACGTGAACATTCATGGCCGCAGAGTTCAGATCACAAACGAGGAACATCCGATAAGATAAACTCCGAGTGACCCGACGCCCTGAAGGGTCTCGTTGGGACGAGGGATTTAAGAGGGGATACAGCCGAGTGTGTGACCTGGGGGGGGATATAAGGAACATTTTCAATCAGCAGGACTTTGAACTTCTTCTGCTGCAGAAAAGACTCAGTGGCATGAAAAATAAGATCTCTGGCTTGATGCCATGTGACATTTTTATAGGCACAGGGACAGTTTCAGATAAAAGGATTTGCTTTGCACAATCGGCTCCTTTCACCAGACTCCTGTCGCATCTCTTCACACGATTCATTTTTTCCTTCAGCTTGTCATCTCGTCAGCTCGGCTCTGGGCGGATTCAGTCTTCTTTGTGTGTGTGTGTGTGGAAACGAGCGTTGCTGGTGATACGGCCTAACAAATCATTCAAAACAAACAACTGGGCAGAGCGAGGACTTTAAACTCCATGACTCAGCCGCTACTACACTAGAAAGCATGACTTTCCTTGTGCCGCCGACCTTCCCAGATTGAATTGCAGCCTGACAACACCCGTCGGCTGTAAGTAGGTCAAGTTTAGCTTTATGTCATTCTTCGCTGTGGCACTCGTGTCCTCATTTCTCAGATTTACATTCGAAGGTGACAAAGACCCCAAATGCGGCGTCAAAGCACACAAGCGCTACCGCTGAAACATCTGAGGGAGTTTTACAGTTTCTGCTCATTCATAAACACTCGTCTCGTCTCCGAGAACAAACTGTCCCGGTCAAGGATCTGTGTCACTGGAACAAATGAAGTTATTCATAAAGACGCAGGACGGCGGTCCAAAAACACGATGCATGAAATGACTGGTTGCATCTTATTTCTTCTTTTTATTTTCGTCTGCTTTTAAACAGCAGAGAAGGTTTCCGTTCACTTTGTTTGTACGGGCGGCGCAATGCGAAGGATTTAAGAGTATTTAAGAGCCCACAGTCATAATTTTTGGAAAATGTGTTTTGGTGTGGCTGAAACAAAATCACACAAACTTTTTGATGCAGCGTAAATGAAAAGTCGCAGCTCTGTTAATCATACATACCAGCTGCTGCAATAAAATTACACACAGCAATTAAAAACATGAAAGACTGGTAAGTTTGGTTTGACCTCAACAGGAGTTCATGATGTGTCTTTAGGGAAAACATATGTAAACTACTCGAAACACGCTGTAAAACCACAGAATATATAATAATTTAACTCTTAAAAAGGCACTGATTTCTATGTAGACATGCATATTTAAGTAAGTAATGCCTTAAAAACATGTAGAAATGAGTACAAATGTTCAATGAATGTACAGATGAAGCATAAATGAACATCTGCACTAGTTTGCATCATGTTGAAGCATAAATTAAAAGTTTTATGAATGGAAAAACTCATAAATGCCTTAAATAGTGCATCATGCTGCAAGAAGAACACA
>JAVQJZ010053152.1:0-13604 GCA_036025355.1 Leiopotherapon unicolor | reverse complement strand
AGCCTTAAAAGCTTGAATGGAAAATATGTGTTTAATTAATATTCATGGAATAATTAACATCAATGGCGAAGCTTTTGCTTTTAAACCTTCAGACTTCTCTTTCTTCTCTTTTATTTACTCCTCTAACACCAGCAGCGGTCAAAAGCACAGCAGGATACCTTTAAGAAAGAAAAGGGTATAAAAACAAATAATCACACAGAAACACTGAACACTGAAAGGAAAATAAGATTAATTTACGAGGTGGATGTGATAGTGGACGTCATTACTGTTTTTAAAGAGCACATAAGTACTGTAAATGTCAGGTTTAAATGTGAGTGGGTTAGCACCATAAGAGTATGTATGAAGAAGTGATGTGGAAATGGTACTCAACCTCTGTCTCTTTTGGTCCGATGTCTTTGTTTACTGACTAGCATAACATGTAACGTGACAATTACGCAACACTGGTATTTAAAGTTTTCTTCAGAGAACAACCACAGATTCCTCACAGATTTAAAATAGCTGTTTCTTAAAGCGGCTGGCGGTTAGCGGTCCTTTGCTGTTGAATCTGTCTCTCTTTTTACCCCACAAGACCCCGGCCTACGACAGCAGAGCGTCAGACAAGAACAATGCGAGAGTTGGTTTTTTTCAGCGAGCAGAACGCTCGTGCAGCTGGTGCATATTAGGAAGAGGAGGACTTCTAAAAATACCGCCGTGATGGATCGTGTTACGTCTGTCTAAAAATGAAGAGGTCCAGACAACATAAAGTTCATTCGCAGGTCGTTGGTCTTCCAGGGAAATCAGGGGAAACCATCACACACACACACACACACTTGCATGCACATTCATAAATGTCGTTTTTTCCAGGCACTCACACATAAATGCACGCACACGTGCTGAAAACATTCTTTACTCAATGACATGCAAAAGCAAACTCAGACAGTTTTACATGCACAACAAAGTCACACACACACACACACACACACACCCCAGCCTGTCAGAAGACACATCCACATGCAGGACACACACGTGTGCTCACATGTTCAAACTCCCTCCAAAGGCGGTGTATGTTTAGAACCAGGAAATGGGGTTTGCCTCCTCTGAATAGCTCAAACGTTCCTCTGTACAGTAGTGTGTGTGTGTGTGTGTGTGTGTGTTTGTGTGTGTGTGTGTGTGTGTGTGTGTGTGTGGCTTCGGGACACCAGCCCACTTCCTAAATTTATCAGTGTGGACGCTGTGACCATAAATAATTCTGAGAAAACTCGCCCTCAGAGCTGTGATGATATTTTGTGGCCTCATGTACAGTCCCTTGTGTGGGGAGTGCGGCTGTTCTGATGTGTGTGTGTGTGTGTGTGTGTGTATGTGTGTGTGTGTGTGGTGCTTCGCTCCAGGTAACGTGACGGCGCTGTGTTGGGACCCGTCCCAGAGGGTGCTGTTCTCCGGCAGCTCCGACCACTCCATCATCATGTGGGACATCGGAGGGCGCAAAGGCACTGCCATCGAACTGCAAGGACACAAGTAAGACTCGCAAACACCGTCGTGAGTGTGATTCTCAGTCTTTGTCGGCTGGACACCGTCTGTTTTGTGCTTTTAGATAATTGTCTTTTACTTTGATGTTTCTTACTTGGTTGGCAGCAACATTTCTGTAACACTTTGGCGTTGGTCTAAATTGAGTGATTGTAAGATAAAAGGGGCAAAGTTAAATAAACAGAAGGATGCCAATGTGTGTCTTCTTAAGAGCACAGATATAAATGTGTCATTTCATCCCCTTTTTTAAGCACAAGAAATAAAAATATAATGAATCATATTGAAAAATTGCCAGTTTTAAGAGAAAGTTTGAAGAGATTGAGTTTGTAAAAAAGTCATTTATCAAACAAGATACACTTGGTGGTAAATGGTTAAACTACAGAATACTACATACTACAGAATATGAGAATTACAACCTGGCATGTTTTCATTTTTTATTTGAGTGCCAGATTGCAGATTGCAGATTAATAGACACTAAACCGTCTGTGCTGTGTGTGTGTGTGTGTGTGTGTGCGTGTGCTCCCTGCAGTGACAAGGTTCAGGGTTTGTGCTACGCCTCGCACACCCGTCAGCTCATCTCCTGCAGCTCAGATGGAGGCATTGTCATCTGGAACATGGACGTGACACGACAAGAGGTGAGAGGAGGCAGCAGACTGAAGGAGCGTGACATCCACCCAACACACAAACACACACTCCCGTTCAGTCTGCGAAACTGTGACACACTGCGAGGAACAAACAGAAGAATGAAAATTCCTCAGATAAGCAGGAGGTGTTTTTGATTTTCTCTCTAAGCTCACACAGGACTTGATTGCTTCTTTATTCTTCATCCTGTTGTGCCTTTGTCTTTGTTATTTGGCTCTAATCCACAATTATGTTTAAACTAAACTAAAACTGTAGTATCATGAACAAGAAATATCATCAAATTCATCCGTTTTTTTTCATAAAATCTGTACTCGCATTCACAGATCTTTGCTCCTTTCACTGGAATACACACCCAGCTGAGCATTAAATACAGAACCGGGGCCAGGAGGAGGTTAGCGTAGCTTAGCATAAAGACTGGATCCAGGGGAGAACAGCTGTCCTGGCTCAGTCCAAAGTTTAAACTAACAACCACCTACACTCGTAAAGCTCGCCAACATGTTGTGCTCTGTTTGTTTAATTCACACAGCAACCAAAAAGTGATTTTTGTGGTTTTATGGGAGTTATGTGTTAATTATGTGCTGAAACTCTTTCTCTGTGACAAACAGGAGCATCATGTCTGAGTACTCCATGTGTATCAGGGGCTTTATATATTATCAGGACACACAAAAATGCTGGGCAGACGAATAAACTGAAGATATGTTCCAGCACATAACTCCCCCTATTAAAACGAGTCATTTTAAACTTTTTTTGTGTGGTTATGAAAGAAAAAGGATACAACACTTTTTTTCCCAAAGTGATGAAAACTTTGACTTCTGTGCTCTACTTGTGCCATAAATATATTTCTCTTGTTATTGAGAATCATGATTTAAAAATAGTAAACGTGTTTGATTTTAAAAATGTGTGTTTGCACAGACTCCGGAGTGGCTGGACAGTGACTCCTGTCAGAAGTGTGAGCAGCCTTTTTTCTGGAACTTCAAACAGATGTGGGACAGTAAGAAGATCGGCCTGCGACAGGTAACGTCCCATCTCCGCTAACCTTTCCTTCATTTCGCTTCTGTGTGAAAAACTCTGTAATTACACACACAAAAATCACAGTTCAGACATCCAGTACTCGACAGATTCAGCCTGAATTCAGCCCAGCTTTCCAGGAAACATGCTGAACTCTTCAGTTCTGGAGCACTAATGGCCGGCAAACATCCTGCGGCAGTTTTATCATCTCATTTGAGGAACAGCTTTATATTGTGGTTGCTCATTTCAGCTGTTTGTGAGTGTGTGTGTGTGTGTGAGAGAGAGAGAGAGAGAGATATACAAGGAAACACAGTCCATAGATACAGTAATTTTTTCACCGCACAGCAATGCTCAGGGACATTTTGCTGCAAGACCCAAACTCAGCACAGTGAAATGTTGCCGTTTCTGGAGAAGAAGTCGAAGTTTCTGTTTAATTTTCTCTTTAAAAATAAAAAGGCACATGAATCAAAGGGTGGATGAAGAAAGCAGCACACAGCTGATAATGTAGATCTTTCATATTCAGTAGATAGCATTGTGAAAATGGATGAGCATTACATTTTCATGGCTAAGGCAATTGAAAATATGGAATCGAACAGAAAGAAAATTATGATAAAAACACAAATCTGGACTTAAAATCCAAAAATGCTGTAACTTGTGATCACACACAGACTTTTACTTTTTGATTTGGAATAACTATATCCCCTCCAAGCACAAAGATAATAAGTTTGTTCTAAACAAGAGAGCAGGAAAACTCTTCTCGACAAGTGATAAACTTTAAAGCAAGCTGACAGCAGCCATTCACGTTGCACAATTGGTGTGTGTGTGTGTGCATGTGTGTGTGTTGGATCCGAGCAGCAGATAAGCTGCAGAGTTGCAAAACAATCATTTCAGCCCACCTCTGGGAGTGAAGCCACTGCCAGCACTTTTTTTTTCTAAGCCTGCTGCTCGTGTTGAGAAACGACGCTGTTGTTAATCAAAGCCGACGCACTGAAGTCCCTTCTGTGGCCCTCAGCACCACTGCAGGAAGTGCGGCCAGGCGGTGTGCGGCAAGTGCTCGTCCAAACGCTCCACCATCCCCCTCATGGGCTTCGAGTTTGAGGTGCGCGTGTGTGACAGCTGCCACGAGTCCATCACCGACGAGGAGTGAGTAACAATCGGCCTCTGTTGCCGTCGCATACTGTCCCATTGTGCCGTCAGCTCACCGGCCGCTCCCTTTGTGTCTTCCAGCCGAGCGCCCACGGCCACCTTCCACGACAGCAAGCACAGCATTGTTTACATGCACTACGAGCCCACCACTGGAAATCTGCTCACCTCCGGCACCGACAAGGTCATCAAGGTGTGGATGAGAACAAACGCTCTCTGTTGTGTTCAGGAGTCAGATAAGACACACAGACACACTCACAATTAATGGGGTCAGTCCTTTGCAGGGTGACTTTGCAGGCTTTTTTTGTCACTCATTTAGTACCAGTAAGGAGGGATTACAGAGTCATATAAGACTGAAAATAGTGTACATGAATGTAAAACTCACGAAAGGCTTTTATCATGTCAGCTTATGTTATGTAATCAGATTACTACAAATCTTTTACCACTCTGAGGTTACTGATTTTACATGACAGATGATCCATCCTTGAGTCTATCTAAAAATATATTAGTAGTAGGGGTCTTTAAATGATTTTTAACACTTTTTGAACACCTTCACTTTTTTCTGTTGTCTGTCACATTTGTCAAAAAACAAAACTGAATGAAAAGTTTAGCAGCTTAAGAGCAGGATATTTCTGAGCTCTGGGGATAGAATCCAGAAAAAGGAGAGTACTGTTTGATGAATTTGTTCGTAATCTGATTTATTCACTAATGTGACCCTGACGTAAAAGAAATTCTTAACATTTTTTTTTTTGCAGTTGCTGTTAATCTGAATGTCATTTCAGGGACTTTGCAGTGCACATATTCCTGGAAAAAAACTCTAAATTAAATACGTTGTTGAAGGTGACAGCCAAACAGGCTTTCACAGATTTCAGCCACGTATTATTCTCCCTCCATTTCTGCAGATGTGCATCATGGCTTTAGATAAAATGTCTCCTCAGTAGCTCGTTCAAAGCGACAAACAGCGAACTGACGGTGTCTTCTGTGTGTCTGCAGCTGTGGGACATGACTCCGGTGGTGTCCTGAGGTCTGCGGGCGACCAGCAGCGAGTCAGCGGGAAGATCTGTTAAAAAAAAACTGTGATGGTGGCAGTGACGCTCAAGAAAACAGAGAGGGAGAGAGAGAGAGAGAGAAGCAAATCCAACAATATCGATGTCATCTGGATAATATTTAACAGTCACTCAACAGCGAGCGGTGGCTGTTGCACGTTTGCAGCGAGGACACTGCAGGCCAGTGGAGCCTGAGAACAGGACAGGCCTTAGTTGGCACGAGGTTACAGGCCGTTGTGAGTGCTTGTTTGGGTGCTGTTTGTGTGTGTATATGTGTGTGTGTGTCTTGGGACTTTGTAAGGATTTGACAAACCTTAATTACTTAATTTTCATGCATTCCTGCCAATTTCATACTGGAAGCTCACGAAACAGGAAGTGACTGCACTCTGTCAGCGGATACGCCTCAACTTTACCCGGTTTCGATGTGAAGCACGTCACGTAGCTGGACCACGTGTCATTCGCAAACTCACTCATGCACATTTAGCAGGATTGTAGATTCTCCACGAGAGGAAGCGGCTCGATCAGTCCTACATTTCCAACCCTCACCACCTACAGGAAGAGAAAGAAACAGCAGTTCAGACTTTCAGGCGTAAACATGTTGACGTTGGCCTCCACAGGCAAAGAAAGTAACAGTTGAAACTTGCACCACCTGCAGGTAGAAAGTCTTTCAACTGCATTTTTTTTGTATTCAATGTTTTCTTTGCTGTCATGCGTTTTACATTTGAAACTTGATTACCTGTTAAAATGAGAACAATTTAAACATTAGTGCGTGACAACAGTTTAGTTTGTGGACACACTTGTTGTTACTTGGCAAAAAAGTCCAAACAGAAAGTCCACTTATTCACTTGTGCCCCAGATTTCCACTGTATCACATGGTCGTATTCACTGAAAATGCTCTGAATAATATAAAGTACATGTGAAGATCCAGGAACACTTACAAAAATCTTCCCTCAAGGATAAGAATGAACTTTTAAACTCACCTAATTTTAACATTACTGTATTTTCTTAGTTTTTCAGTTGTTTTCAAGGTCTATAATAAACCATAAAATGTTTCAATAACTAGAAGAACAATCATAGAGGACAGAAGACACATAATGACGCTTAAAGGAGAGTTTTACATTTTGATCATGTTTAGAAAAGTAAAAAAAAATCTGTAAAAAATTCTATAAAATAGACAGCAACTATAAAAATACAGCAGTTGTGCCTCGTCTGCAGGTGGCGCTCGTTCAACATGTTATTTCACACTTTTGCATGTCTTGCCTTTAGGTGGCGCTCATGAGCATCTACAGTATCTGGAGCTTTTTAAACGTTAGTAATGTTTAACATTATTGTTGTTGGACTGTAAGCTTCACATCACTCACACTGTATGTTCTTATTATCATGTTCCACAGGGAAAAGAAATCATCCTGTAATTTCTACACCAAACATATCAGTGAGGAAAATATCCATGCAGGTCCCTGAATCTGTTTAGGCTGCAGTACCTCACATCAACCACTAGACGAGGACTTTTAAGACGAGGAAGCATTTAAACTACACTACACATATCTTGTTTTCATCCAATCAGAGATGGCGGTGGAAGGCCACAAACGCAGAAAATGAAATGCATGTTTCAAATGTAACATATAGAAAATGTAATTGGAAAATCAGAGCTTGAAGAGGTGAGGTCACTGCAGAGGATCCGTGCCACAATACCTTCAAGGACACACAGTGTTTGTCTAAACCACTGAAGTGCAGAGTACACCTGTAAGGTTTTGTAACCTCTAAATGAACCAATCAGACTGCTCGCTTATCCTTGTGGCTGCATTTCTGGGATTATTTATTATGCAAAGTGTGGTCTTAATGTCCGTGATGAGTGCACATATCATCCAAGCTAATCAGTGGCAGCGCTGACCAACACGTTCCAGGACTGAAAGGAAACTAATCAACACAATTGCTTTCATTTAATTCATATCAATGCCTTTTTCTTTTTTTTTTTAAGTCACAATACTGTATACTGGCTTTTATGTCAATGCACTGGAATCAAGAAGCAAACAAAAGGCTGCCATGAAGAGAAAAAATGAATTTGTTTGTGAGTTTCATGTTTGTGCTTTAATGATGTTGAATTTTTCTCTCATGTTCAAATCCCAAAGATGTTTGATATTTAGATTGAAAATGACTAAAGGTACATTTACAGCTGATTTTTTTTCTCATGCATGTGAGCCTGTGGGCACTGAGGCATTAAAGGACCATACCAGTGTTCTTCTATCTAAGGTATCAGTTCCTCAACTTCAACTAATATATGCATATTTTTAAATGCATGGTGAACATTTTCCAAGAAACTGTCTGTTTTCAACTAACTGATCGTGACGCTGTACAAATATTCATGTAAACTGGTGGCTATTTGAAATAAAAAACAAACACACACAGCCTAAAAACTAAAAAGCAGTTGCCTGTTTTGCAGAAAAGAAACCGTGATGATATTAAGAATTTGATTTAAATGTGCATTGTCACTGGTGAAGTCCTTTAAAATGTCAAAGCCCAGACTACACAGGAGATACAAAATTATTAGATATGATAAGAAATGATCAACTTTTGATGCAGTCAAAGTGAATTATATTCGTCTGAGGCCAGTGATCTGTTTTTCTGTTGCAGAAAAGAAAACAGACGTTGTTTTGTGTGTCGGTGTGTCCTTCAATGTAACCGTGTTTGTGTAAATGACATTAAAAGAGCAGGTTCACTGACTCCACCACTTCTGTCTTATTTATCAGATCACACTGAAAATAAGTCATAAAGATCTTTACATAAACATTACACCTTCTTTCTTTTCCTCTTTTTAATTTTACTCATTTGACTCTGTAGCCTTCAGTTTCCTGCCTCACACGTCTTCGAGGTTTCGTGAAACAACTCTCTCACATTCTTCTTCGAAGCAACGCCTTCTTCAGATATTTCCCTTTTATAAACTATAAGTACAGCATCTACAGTTTATTTTGGAGAAAAAATCACCGTCAGAGTTCAGTCTCTTGTGCTTGTGGCTCTTCATACAGTCGAGCAAGAATTTAAAATAATACTCACGCCGAAAGAAGAAAAAATACAGAAGTGTTATTCATGCTGTTTGTTTTGAGTGCAGCCTCCATCAACATAAAGCGGGTGAATGTATGTATTCGATTGTTCTGAATGAGCATCCAAAGAGCCTTTAGTTCTCAAACTGCCCAAAATAAAATACACACTAGAACAAAACAGACTAACTGCTTTGTGATGCAGGCCTGTGGATGAGGATCATTAACTCTGGTTGCATTAGGCTTTAAATGTGTGTGTTAAATGTGTACCGAGGTCACCGTGTCTGTCAGAGAGCAGCTGATAACCTGTTTCATGAAAGTTTCATGAAATAATAATATTCTGAAATAAGCCATTCTGCATACTGAATGTGAGAGCAAAGTGACTAAACAATATTAAGTGTTTCTGCTTTAGATGCTGTTCAAAGTTAAAATGTTCTTTGCAGTTTGTTCACGTCAACCCGTGTGTGTTTGCGTGTGTTTGGTGCAGGTTAAGACACTGTGGCCTTCATTTCTCGCAGTTTGTCTTCCTCAGCTTTAAGTTTTAATATCAAACATGAATAAACATGAATTTCTCCATGAGCATTTATGAATCTTAATATAGAATGTCTGTTGATTTATATTGTGAATTATTAATCTGACTCTGCAAAGTAGATAAATTAGAGTTATAAAAAGTTGTAAACTGTTCTAAAATAGAGTAAAAAGAACAATATTGAGCATTAGAGTAGTATCATAAAGTTTCAAACAATGGTTTGTGAGTGCTGCTGCTTAATTATCGTCTCAATTTCTTAAAGTGATCAAAGAAAAGCAGCAAATCTTCATATCTGATGTTCAGTATTTCTACTTGACAAATCACTGAAACGATTGTCTAGTAATCATCCCATGAGAAGATCCACTTTCAAGTCACGATACACCAGCATGGAGTCGAGAGCGGAAAATGTATGAAATAAATTTATTTAGAAAACAACCAAACCTGATCATCCATCAAAATGACCTGAAATTAAACAATATATTTTCAAGAAATGAATACATGAACTTAATAATAATAAACATTTTTAACATTTAGTGTTAAATTTATTTTAAAGAGTTGGCAATTTCTACATTTCTCCTCGTAGGCTTGATAAATACATTATGCATTGTGTGTGTGTTTTCCTTCACATTGGTTTTGATAGATAAAATGTAGATATAAACACCAAAATCTTCCTTCTGTCCTAAAAACAACCTCATCACTTTGTTTTTAATGACTGAGAAAAAAATTGAAAAGTTTAAGTTGAAAATGTACAGTGTAAATTGAAAAAATAGGATTATGTAAACATTATTCTTGAGGAGTGTTTGGTTTTGTGTTTACAGAGAGTTATTAAGGTTTGAACTTGAGGGCAAACTCCTCCAGCACAGCCACAAGCTTCTCCTCCTCCTGCGGCGTCGACCTGGAGGAGGCCAGCGGCAGGTGTGTCGCCACCGCTTTACGATCTGGTAGAAAGTTTTAGAGAAAATATATGAGACAGCGGAGAGAGACACTGAACTGCAGAAAAACGTGTGACTAAATACTGACTAAAAGTAAAAGTGTCACAGAAAACATCCCCCTCATTACTGAAACTCATCATTAGTATATGACAGTCACACTCTGCTTCATTTGGCATATTTAGTTAATAGTTACTCTCCAAATTAAGACTTTTATGCACAAAACATAAAATCAGTTTATAAAATAATTGATACTTTTATATTGTAATACTAACATTAATTTACAATAATTTAACTTCACTTGTAATGGAGTATTTTTACAGTTAGCATTGTTACTTCTGCTACAGAATCTGCATAGCCTACAACACAACTGTAACCGAAACCCTACAGGCCGTATGGAGCTCTTCATTAATGAAAAACAACGACAAACAGGTTCTTCTGACCCTGAAAGAAGAGTCCGCTCGGCTGTTTCGCGGCGGCTGCAGACACGGCGAGCCACACCACGGTGTCGGCCCCCATGGCCTCCGTCCTCAGTTTGGACTGCATCTTAGCGTGAAATGAAGGCATGGACGTCTGGACGGCTACGGAGAGAAAAAACAAGGCTGCAAATCACACAGGCAACGTTTCTTGAGTGAAAACAAGGAGATGTTGCTCATTGTTTGTATCACTGTGCATATCAACAAGTAAAAAGCACTGATTTAGTATCACTGTTACCTATTCAGATGCATTTAGAGCCATTACTACCAGAGACAAAGTCAAAATGAAATTTAAATATCAGCTTTTAATACTGAGAGCACCACAAATTCAGTATTTTTGAGTTGAAAGCTGGAATCCCAAAGATGGATGCTTCAGATTCACAACAAATTAAACTAAGATCATAAAATTGTATTTAATTAAATAACACACAAGTAAAGTGTATGGCATATCGAGCCTTGGAATTTAATATATGGTAAAACTACCAATACACAGAAAACAACAACAAAAAAAACAAAATAATTAATTGAAAAAATACTTACTAAACTAAAAACTAAAATGCCATGAAACAGATATAATTCTGTGACAGTAAACGTTGAACACAGTGACCTCTAACGGCCATTGGAGGTGACTGAACTGCAGCTTTTCACAGATTTCAGTCATCTTGAACTGTGAGCTGCAGTGTTTTTTTGACACATCCTCTCTCTGGTTTACCTGGTGTGTCGGCCCAGCCGGGATGCATGGAGGAGAAGTGGATCTCTTTGTGCTGAGAGGCCCATCTTTCTGTCAGAGTCACCTGCTGTCTCTGTCAAAACGGCAGCACAAACACACTTCAGCGAACACGCCGTGATCATTTCTGCTCAGCCGTCTGATTTACAGTAAATCGGTCGTCTTTACTTTGTTCTGAGCGTAGGCCATGGTGCCGTCGAACGTCCCCTTCTCAAACTGGAGGTCCTCCACGTTCAGCTTCTGTGTGAGCATGCCGCCCGACGACACGGTGACCTGGGAGGAGGCGGGGGAACGTTTTAATCTTTACTTTTAATGCAGCACAAAGACTGACATGCACAGTGTGATCTGTACGTCATCGTTTTTGACATTATTAGTTTCATTTGGCCGAAATTAAACGCACCACTCGTGGGTCTTCAGCCTTCTTCAGAGCAGGTATCAGCGCCATGGTGAGGATGTATGTGCCTGAAAATAAAGGTGAGCAGACAGCGGTTCAGCAACAACTATCTGTTAAAACAAAGTCGTGCTTACACTAAGAAATGGCTTATTTTGATAAATAGTCAACAAAGATTTTACAGGAAAATTTGACTGTCTTGTGCATGGTTTTAATCAACAAAGTATTTAAAAGTGTCAAGTGCCCGAAATTCACGTGAAATGTCACAAATGTCAGAAAGTTCCTGGTTTGAGTCAGAGTATGCACCATTTTAGTTGTATAAAGCTCTTGTTTGAGCTTTTATTCTGATATGTAAGAAGAGAGACATGTTTACATCACACACAGAAAGGTATCCAGAAAAGTATTATTTTGGTATCTATACTCGGGTATTTCACTGGATCTATTGCAGGACTTTACCGAGTGTGTTCGTGGCGAAGTTCTTCTCCAGACCTTCCTCTGTTAACTCCCTCTGGTTGACCATACAGCCCGCATTGTTAATCTGGAGAACACAAGTGATTAAGTTAAGATACAAACTAGTGTGTGCATTTGTGTGTGTATTTCAGATGAAACAACAACACATCTACACACCACCTACCAGGACGTGCACTGTGTTGCTTTGTGAGAAGTTCTGGGCGAATTCCCACACCTGTCTGGCACTGGACATGTCAACGATGTGCACGTGGACGTTCTGGGAATAAACCACAAACATAATTACTGTCGAACCCCATTTTATGAACATAATAGAGGATTTATACTTAAGAGATATATAAACTTATTTATATCTGGAGGAGTCAGTAATGGCAAGAGGACAACTCAAAAGGCTTTCAGTTCTGGCTGCTTGTGATGCTGATGAAGCAAAGCAGTTAAAAAGTATGACAATATATCTTGATTTAGAGGGAAGGAAGTCTTGGTTTTCCTGTAGGGGAAGGTTGCAAATGACCCTGAATTGTATTTGGGCTGCAACTAATGTTGTATGTATGTTTGACCCTTCATTTGGATATGGAGAATGTCCCCTCCCCCTCTGTCACTGTAGGGATTTATCCTCTCACCTGATTTTTACTTTTTTCAACTATTTCATCTTTGGCTGCGTCCGCCCGCCCCTGGTTTCGACACACCATGTGAACGGTTCCTCCTGTGGGCTCAAAAATAGACCAGATCAGTGGACGAGCCGGCAGCGACCTCCACCGCCTTAAAGACTTAATCTGTCAGAAACCGGCTGGACTGACGAGCTATCAGTCAACTAATCAGTCTTTACAAAAGACAATGGAAATATTGGACGAAACAAATGGCAACTATCAAAGTGTTGCAATAAAAAGTTGATTAATCAATTGTTTCTCAATTGCCAAATATATAATAATGAAAAAATTCTCAGATATTTTTAGATTTTCTGCTCTCTTTATTGTGACAGTGGACTGATTATATTTGGGTTGTAAGCAAAACAAGACATTTGAGGAAGTCATTTATCCTTTTGGAAACAAGTGATCAACATTTTCCACCATCTTTGGACATTTTATGTCCCCAATAACTGATTAATTTGTTAATAAAACAATCATCAGTTTCAGCACCAATAAAGTATTAATTAAACGCAGAAACTGAAAAAATAAAAACAATAAAACAGATACAGCACGAGAGAAAGAACACAGAGGAGCTATAAAATATTCCAACAAACAGTCAGACTGGACAGGTATGTTTTCAGATTTCATCTTTGTCTCTGGACTGTTTCCCTTTGTTACCTGTCCACATTCACACGCTCACCTCTGTTGGCGATTTCCTGCGCTGTGGCTTTTCCTATCCCGCTGTTTGCGCCCGTTATCAGGAAGGACCGCCCGTTCAGGTTCACGTCCAGGTCAGCTGGAGAAAAATGTTTGGCTGCAGCTTCGTAGCCACTCCTGTTGAGACCAAAGGGCAGCGTGTTAAATCCACTACACAGACACTGGTGCTGACTATATAAATATAATGTTATATAGTGAATACTGATTGTGTGCAAGTCATTTACCACACACTGAAGCATCCAGTTCCTTAAAAGTGACGTTTTAATGCCTTTTTAAAAATGTTTTAGATCTTAAATATTAAATAATTATCTTTACCTCAACTAACCTTTTAATTTTCAATGTTTTAAACCTCATTTGCTCTCAG
>JAVQJZ010053097.1:0-10772 GCA_036025355.1 Leiopotherapon unicolor | reverse complement strand
AAAAAACAACTACTGAGGCAAGACTTCCATGATTGAAAATGACATAAGTAAAATATGTAGCTGGCCTCTAAAATAGCATAAACTTGATGTCAAGTTAAATGAATTACACAAAATGAAATGGCAAATGAGTCTGATTAATAGGGAAGCTTCAGCCTTAATAGATCAGTAGTGTAGATAACAGGACAATTAAATCATACCCTCGTCCTGCATGGCTAATCAGCCAGGGTCAGTTCAAATGAGGATCTCCAAAGCAATTAAGATGTTGGTTATGTTTGTATGCGGGTAAATTTGACATAAATCAAACTTAGAAACATTATGACTGGTCATTCCAGCAGAATTATCTCTGCAGACGGTAGTATGTGTATTATTTTGTGAGATTCAGAAACAAAAAAGAGGCGCAGCAGGAAAATCTGTAGTTGCCAAATGCTCTCAGCTACAACAAGGCTATGATGTATGCTGCCTCCTACAGAATAGATAAAATAAATTGAATCAGTGACATCCATGTGCAACCATGCCCACTGATAATGGAAGAGGAGAAGACTTTATTTTACAGATGCAAAATCCTGCCTCCCAATGCTTGTTCTTCCAAATTATGCAACAAAGGAAGTTTTTTGTCCAAGCCTTTGTTTAGTTCAGTCGGTACGTTTACGGCCCTCTCTGCGATCACTGTACAGGTTTGTGTGTGACAGATGGTCGGGTTCTGCAGGGTGGTGGTGGGGGGGCAGGATGCGTAGGGCGCTCACCTGCACACCTGTGACGCAGCGCCGGTGAGGTCCAGCCACAGAGCAGAGAGGCAGAGTAGGGAGCAATAAAGCAACACGCCATATGGTTTATAATTTGCTCTCCTTCCGTCTTATTTCCCTGTCTATCAGTTTGTAGTGACAGGCTGATGATGTTGTACAGGGCAGTATCCAGACCCACAGGAGAAAGCCTGCCTGACAAAGACCATCTGGCATCCCATCATTATTCAGACCAACCCCCAGACCCTCAGGACAGAGCCTGCCTGTCATGTAACACAGAGTGGTATGAAATCCTGTGACAAAACAATGCTATGCACTTTGGCAAATGAGAACAACAATATCCGTAACTACTACAAACAATGATTTAGATGTCATGTTAAATGACATGTTCTGTCTTTTTTATTTTTTTCCCCCCTTTAACTGCCACAATCCACAGCGAGCGAAAAGAGCACTGCCATTTTCAGAGACGAGAAGCAGCGGCATTGGAGCTTAGAGGACCCAGTACCCCACATCAGTTAAAAACCAGCCCTAAAAACAGTGATTGACCCGCTCTTGCAGCAGATTATGGTTGCTGCTCCATCCTCTCTACATGTAGATGTCATGTATCCCGTCCTCACTTTCATGATCGGCTCTTCTTCACATTCGAGTGCTCATAAACTTTCTCTGTCCATTTTTACTCTCAACATTTTTTTTCTCCTTTTAATTCAGGTTAGCAAGCTAATTTTAATGTAGACGGCACTTTGCACTTTCCTGTCAAAAATTCCTGTTGCATAGCAACAACACTGACCTAATGCCACTCTCATTCTTTGATTTCTTGCTCCCTCACTTACTTGTAACATTCGCAGCTGTGCTTTGCATTTGAGCTGGAGAAGAAAAAAGAAGCCCATACAATCACAGCCTTATAGCTGACAGGCTTACAAACAGACATTAGGAGGTAAGAAAAAAAGAACTGAAACTTCCATCTAACGGCAGCGTGTTTCCATCATTATCTAGTGTAATCTCTGAGGAGACATCCAAAATCACATCGCAAACAGTGATATGAGACCGAAGGTTCGTCATGAGGTGATATGCAAACTGTTGTAGGTCTTATAATTACATACTATTGGTCTGTAATTTTGTGTAAGTCACTGATATTTAAATATACATTACCAAGACCTACCTATCACATTCAAATTCAATTTGACGTTCAGCCATTAAGTGGAAAAGTGTAGCATATGTTTTAACAGCTGCATTAATATTAAAACCAAGACAAGCCTACCAATGCAACAAGCCCAACTGCTAGACTGCAGGTTGCGAGTAAGAGATTAAAGCACAATCAGTGGTCTCCTTCCTGTGTCCTTTTTACGCAGACAGGTTAATGGTGCTCAGAGGGAGACTTTAGCATTAGTCCCCTCGTTAAAGACTCACCCACACTGATTTATCTGGAGTGTGAGTGAGGTTGACGAAGCAGCGAGATTTCAAAAAGGATTAATCATCCGGTCAATAACGTCGGCAGAGTTGGGTACCAAATTCTAAACCTCTGTCTGAGCTTCGGCGCTTTAGGGATCCTTATTTTCTGGAGGGTGCAGGTGAATATTTATCATAACAATGACATCAACTTTTGCTGTCTCCTGACTTTCATCATTATTCACATGTGTACAGATGGATGTAGCTGCGTTGTCTTCTGCAGTCTTCCAGCCACGCAGAAATGCAGCGTGGAAGCGAGAGTTTTTGCAAGATTTCAGATTACGTGTAAGGATTTTTCTTGTGTCACTCAAGGGGTGACATTCAGAATCAATTAAAGCCGTTTTTTACACGGAGAGGCACGGAAAGGGACGGGTGCCATTGTGGATCTGGGTTTGCAGCGCGCGTGGCAGATCAGCGATTAAAAAGAGCAGAGCAGAGCAGCCAGAGATAAGTGTGGTTTCATAGACGTTGTGCAGCAGGCCAGCCGTTTGCTTCGCCCGCCCTCTTTATCTCTCTGCTATGCGTGGGAGGAGAGGAGAGTTGCGCTTGCCTGAAACTTGTGTTGAGAGATGTGAATGTTAAAAAACAAACAAACATGCAAAACAAAGTGCCAAAGATGAAGCAGGTTAAAGGAAGGCACCAATTCAACATTTTTTTTAAAAGCAGATTCATTTTGATTGGTCTTCAAAACTGCTCTAATTAATCATTTCATATAAAAAAAAAAGGCTGTGTAAAGTGAAAGGGGCGCTCATGAACTCAAGAATTATCATCCTTCTCCGCAGCTCCCCTCAGCTCTATGGAGCGTTTTATCATCTCTCAGCTCATTGTTTTGGTTTTATGGCCCGCTGCTTTATTGCTCCGATTCAGTCTCACCACTCTCGTCAGCCTCATTTCCGCCCACAGCAGGCAGCTGTTCTCGCTGAAAAAGCTCCCCGTACACTACGGCGCCCAGCATCCAATAGCAAATGAGCAAAAGTGAATGATTAGCTGGTGAACATAGCGGAGCATTAACAACTACAGAGCCAGATATTTTCTTTGGGAGTTGGTTCCAGAGGCAAAAGGAGAGTGAATTGGACTTATATTTGCCAGGTGCGAAGCGTGTCTCCGTAGCCGACACATGAATGTCAGTCCAGCATTCGGTCCTCTTCTAGCTCTGGTTCAATCTCAACAAGCCATTAGAAGAAAGAAAAAAAAAACAGTCCCTGTAGCTGCTAAATACATTTTTCACTGACTAATTGCTCACTTTGTCCACCGTTTGGTGCTTGATGGGTGGCGTAAAGAGCTTGTTTTCTGAAAGCAGCTGCCTGTTGCTGAAGGATTGCTGCCAGCACTTAGACCGGACCGAACAGCAAATGTGCTGTCAAACGCAGCGAGTGTAAAGTTCCTGAAAGCTCTTTAGAGTTGCAGACATTGTTGATAGTTGTCTTTAAACTTGTCACTACAGGCCTGTTGTACATGACATTTTTATTTCATCATTTTCCTCAACTTTATATGAAACATGTTGAGTACTTTGTATCACAGCGTCTTCTACTTTACTGATAAAACATTTGCAGAACCTACCTTATAATACAAAGAAGCACAATGCAGATGGTTGCGAAAAAATTGCTCCAGCAGCTGCATAAAATAACATACTTAAAGCACAAAAGAAACGTAACTCAAAACATGATCACCTCGCATGACCGCGTGGTCATAATTTTCCTGTATGAAAGATTCATCATCAGCTGCATGAAAGAAACTGGTTATCACGTTCGCGCTTCAGAGGGGAGAAGCTCTAACTCTCCGGAGAGGGAGGAAAATCTTTGAAAGCTTTTGAAATCATCAAAATGTGAGGCAGCTCAAGTGGTTCAACACCACTGGCCACTTTTAGTGTTACACAACCGGCCTATGAGATTTCCAAACCACGTCATGATAAAAAAGAAAGAATGTATATCTGAACTTACCAGGGAGGTGTCAAGTGTTTTACAGGCTTTTTTTAAACTAAATTTACATTAGGGCATTAGAATGAATAAATGAAGTCCAAATAAATAAAAAAGAAAAAGAATGATCTGTACACAGAGCAAAACTAGATTGAAGTCTTTTTGCTTTGATAGATCAACCAAGTTTCATAAATCATATATATTTTTTTCTATTTACTACCTTTTGCACTTCAACCATGAGTCTTCAATATTAAAAACTTATCAATAATGTTTCACTCTTCAGTCCGCAGTATATCACAAGGCTTCAAAGTGGCCAAGTGTTGCTTTACTACTGCAGATACGTGTAAATAAAATTGAACGACAGTAAAATCAAACTGCCTGAGGCCTGCAGGCTCCAACTCTCTCCGCTTCTATCCATTCTGGCGTCCCTCTCCATGGTAAATATTGTAAAATTTAAATGGTGAATTGATTGAATTGCTGTTGTAAAGTATACTGAGAGCTGTTAGTCTTGTCTGTTAGTCTCTTCCTAAAACATGCATTTGCTCGAGGGCCTTTCCCTAAATGTCCTTAGCGTCTTAAACCAACAGACAACAGTGTTTTGCAAAGCAAAATATAAAGTTTCGGGGAAAGGGAGCTGAATGCGTGAACTATCTCCTGCCCAAACGTCTGGCCCCACCTGCCCCTTTTCTCCACTTGGGTAACTAAGCAGGTGTTGAGCTGTGCAAGTGAGGGAAAATGGGGTTGCCCTGTCCTCGACCCGGCCCCATGAATGATGGATGTTTTTTAACGGGTGGGGGGC
The DNA here is from genome assembly GCA_036025355.1 of Leiopotherapon unicolor. Classification (NCBI taxonomy): domain Eukaryota; kingdom Metazoa; phylum Chordata; class Actinopteri; order Centrarchiformes; family Terapontidae; genus Leiopotherapon; species Leiopotherapon unicolor. Next base: position 5,871 of record JAVQJZ010053097.1, on the reverse strand, counting down.
AAAGGTCAATACTGAAGCAGGTCACGGCAGAAGATCAAAGTGGTCCTAGTTAACTACATGGGTTTGCTCTTCATCATTCTACTCTCTTCAGCTCACCGTCTCCCAGTGAAATATGAGGACATTCCTGAATAGATTTCTCTCTCTCTCCTCCCATACTGCCACTCCCTTTCATCGCCGCTCTCCCGCTCACTCAGATGGGGGGACGTTGGGGTGCAATACCTGCCCACAGTGTATTATCAGCCCAACATTAAGCACCCGGCCAACTCCCAAAATAATTTTCATGTAAAAATAAAAAATAAAACGCTAATTGCAGCACAGTTGTTGTGCTGCAGAAACCCCACCTCCCATTTGGCTGAAGCATATTTGGATATTATATTTCCACCTTCGTGTCATAGCCCATTTCTCCTGGTCCCTGTCCCCCACTTTATCTTTTGTTTTAATGATTGTGAGTCAGTGGTTTCCTATAATATTTGGGATAGTGTCCTACAGTAATTTGTCTGCGCTCATCTGCTGCAGCAATAAGGCTTGGACCTAAATCAGGGAGGCTCTCAAGCATGAAGACATAAAGTTCACAGGGAGCTTTTGGTGGTTTTTGTCATGAGTGGGGGCGTCTCTGTGCTGTCACAGTATTTATCTGACTAAAGCACATTTCTGAACAGTGTCGTTTTCATAATGTCATGTTGTTTGACTGAAATCATAGGATACTGTGAGGAAGGGATTAAAATGTTTTACAGCTTTAATGAAAGCTATAATGAAACTAAAATACCAAAATGTTTTAGAGTGTAAGGGTAAAGTGTTTTATTGGTTTAATTACGAAATACACTGCATGTTCAAAAAAATACATCACAACCTGTGTTGGATCCTGCATCAGATTAATGATGCAGTAGGTGCGGCAGATTAAATTCACTAATGCATCAATGTGCCCCTTAATTCCCTCTTAATTCCCTGTTCTCTTTAATCTTGGAAATTGTCTACATTATGAATGGAAATCAACAACATCATTCTTTCACTTTATTTTTTAATCAGTAAATGCTAAAAACAAAAGAAAAATCTCTTTTCATTGTCCATCCAAGAAACTTTCCCTGGTAGATGCCTCAGGCCCAATTTATTACCCAGCACAGGAAAATCCTGGGTGTCATTTATTCATATCAGTATGAGCCTGGATAAACATGTCACATCAGCCTTTAGAGGAAATGGGGAGCAGCACAGAGCCGCGTGCAGGTGCTATCTCTATCTTTTAACATCAGTGCAACTTCATGCTCAGGAAAACTTTTAATGAAGGTGAAGGGGGGGGAAATGTAGAACGAAAGACCCAAAACATGAGCACTGGGTGGCATGCACCCAAAAAAAGCGCAAATACATGCTCAAATCAATCGAAATGCTTCTTTTACTTGGTTTTCTGCCAACATTTCTGATGGGGTGTCTTGGGTTCTTATGTAGGTTAGGTCACTTTATATTACTATTTAATTAGAAATGCGCAAATGTAACTCTTAAATGTTATAAACTCACATTTCCCATTGACCGTACATCAGACACATTAGTTTCCAGTGCAAGTCTTGGAAAGAAAATGACTTTGCATTATTCATATTCACAGCATGTAATTTTCATTTTCCACATTGTAATGCTTTATTTAAAAAATGGAGGGTGCATCCGTACAAACAGGTGCACACTCAGTCATACTGACTCAGAGCTCTGCTCAGGATTGTTGAGTGAATGTCAATGAACAGCACGCAGTGAGTAAGTTGCACATATGTCTTTCTGGCTGTAAAACACCAGCGATCAATACTGTCCAATCGTTAAAAAAACAGAGTTTAGTTTGTCCTCTCATCAGCAGAACAGACTCAGTCGTACAATTGGCTGTTAAAAACCTTCATTTTAAGCTGTCCCCTATTGTTGAGGGGGAGGACAGCTTTATGGTATCCCTGTGTTATATCATGCGCCGCCCTCTGTGGAAGTGACCATAGTAAGAAGTCAACATTTTTTGCTTTTAAATCTCAATCTGGTCCTGAAGGCTGTGACCTACATGTGACTGTATCATGAGGCTCAAATCCTAATTCATATCAGCATCGCCATGTTGGTGAGCAATGAGGACTGTGCGATGGATGTGACATCCCTTGTCATTCTTACACTGTGCAGGCATGTCTTTCTGACATGGCTGTCACGTCAGATTGGTATATGGGTTATATTCATGGACAAATATTGCCAACTTCAAAAACAGCTGATTTAAACATAGATTTTGGATATTGGATAGATGTCCCGGGGTTTGAATGTAGCTTTAAAAACTGCAGATGCTGGAAATAAAAAGAAAAAAAAGATTACTTATAGCTGTTGACAATAGGAATTAAAGTGTCTCACAGTGGTGCCAGGTGCCAGGCAATAAACAGTGTGTGTGTCACGGCTGCACACTTTGCTTGTACAGCCGCTCTCGATGTTCCATCTCTCTGGAGATTTACACACTCCAGCTCCACTTTTAATGAGAGTGCTAATCATCCAATGCACTGGACCAGTCAGACAATACTTTATCTATCCTCGGGGTACGGACGTGAAAATAATGATTCATTAACTCAGGTGAAGAAGGGTATGTGATTAAATCAATATTTTTATTACGGCACCCTCCATCTGAACCCTCTATATAAGAGCATGAAGGCCATTTCTTGTGTGTGTTCTCATCGCTGAAGATTATTATTGTCACGTCAAACTGAAAGTTGCCTTTTCACAGAGTCTTGTTTTCACAATCTCTGTAAATGATTATATTAACCTAATATTCAGATTATGATCCTTTCAAATAGCTGCAGAAGTGCCTCAACCAGCGGCTCCAACCCCTATCGGTGCTGATTACCATGCTGTGAGTCATTTTCTACTTTTGAGCCTCAGAACTTTAAACTTTTTCTTCTTTTCACCGCAGTTGTTGCCATTGGTAACGTCCAACAAAGCCCTTCTCAGACACTGAGTCAGCAACACACCTGGCTTTATGTGTCTTTTCAAGAAAAGGTCTCTTTATTTTTCAAACATACGTCTCGATTATGTTTTTCCCAGTGGTTGTATAAAAAAATGAAGTTACAAGTCTCCCATGATATTTGGCACCCTTTCCCAGAGAGGGGGCATTAGCACTTCTGCAGCACAGCGGTGAGTTGGATTCAAGGAAAAAATAGTGTTGTCAAAAGGCTGCATCACTGATGTTTTAACAAATGTTTTATTCTTTTATTTTCATATTTGCAGTCAATGGCTCAGTTAAGCTTGAGGATCATCATATATTTTTTCTCATTCAAATCCTGACTTTTGTGTCCACATTCCTCGTGTAAATCTGTGCAGGAGTGCTATTCTGTCATCAGCATCTAGAATTTGAGGGGTGTCTTTCCAATCGCCTCTATTCTTAGGCCCAACTTAATTAAGATCACTGATGTCGTTGGGGTATAATTGCCCAGTTAATATTGTCTTGAATTCCAGCTGGTCTCTCCTTATTGAAACTTCTATTTGCTTAAGCATCGTATGAAAAAGCCTTTTGTGAATATTCATCCTGTCAATGACTAGCATGGATTGAAGTTGCAGTTCTCACGAGAGGTAAAAATGTCATTTATCCAATGTTTTAAAGACCAAAATTAATGATTCCCCTTCAGCTTCATCTGTCTTTTTGCATGTTCACCGTCTTACTTTAGCACATTAGGATGCCACAACAACAGTTGCTAATGGCACTAAACACAAACATCATACCTACTAAACCATTATCATATTAGCGTTGCCTTAGTGAGCAGGTCAGCATGCTGACATTAGCATTCAGCTCAAAGCATTGTTGTGTTTAAAATTGCAGCCTCATAGAGCCGCCAGTGTGGCTGTAGAAAGAAAACGTGAGTGAACACACACTTCATAGGCTGATGTGCAATGACCAAAACTCCCTGATTGCTCAAAATTGTCTCATTGTCAGTATTTCACGGTTTATTAAACACATTTTTTTATTTTCTTTGTGCATAAGTAATGATTTTGAAAGGACGGATCTATTACAGGTCAGGAGGCAGAACAAGGCATGCATTTAATATCTCTCACTGCATATTTAACCTTGTCTGTGCAGTCTCTCCATTAGTGTGATGGTATTTGAATCAGATTGAAGCTGTGTTCAAAGTGTTACAGAAATGTTACTAGGTCAGCCCAAATTGACAATTGTCACTTTGAGTTTTCCGGAAAAGTTACTGGAAAGCAACGTCTGAGCGGAGCTTTTCACATATAAATGCCACATGATGCAACATGTAACTCGCATACCGTTTACTGAAGACACGTAAAAAAACAAATGTCAAAAAAAAAAAAAACAGGGAAAGATGGCAGCCCTCGGGACAGCAGCATGGATGAGTGACAAATTTTATGAGGACGTACATGTAAGACTGCCTCTCCCTGCGGTGGAATAACTTAGTGACTCGACGTGAAGCCGTCAGTGTGTGACACAACCACGAGGACACAGGAGGGACCCAGTCCACTCCATCACACCTTGGCAAAGCAAACAGTCCTGACGGGAGCTTCTCACGGCTGCCTCAGCATGCTTTGAAGGATATTTGTCCTGGCAAAGATGGATACACAAGAGTGAAATCAAGGAACCAGATATAAAACCCCTCCGGCTGCATTTGACGACAGCGCAACTGATCCGAGACCTGCACAAGTCGAACACTACGTCATAAATGCAGGGAAGCTTAACTACATTGATGGACATGTGTATCTGCTTCCTTACTCGTGTCACAAGCTCCTCAAACCAGCGCACAGATCAAAGGGAACACCTCTGACTGCTTTATCGTGTGTTTTAAATGTGGCTGTGTTTGGGCCTGTGAATATGCACTGGATCAAGAAGGAGACATCAGTGGAGGAAAATTCATCACTTTGACTGGCCGTGCCCTCAGCCCTTGATGGACGATTGCACATGAGTATAAGAAGTGTGGATCTGATAGTTCTACCAATCTCCCCCAGCATCTGTTTAACTAGATGTGGTTTTGCAATTCAAATACAAAAATACATTTTCTTTTTAATATCTCAGCAGACCAATTCTCTGAGACTGTAGATGCATTTCAGCAAGAAAAAATAGCCTTGGACCTAAAAAAAAAAAATTAACATACTACTTTATTGATCCCTGTTGGGTGATTGTCTTTGTGCTTCCTCCTCCGCAAGCTACTAAGAAGTGAGAATCAGCAGCTGCAGAAGCTTTAGTCTCCTACTAAGGATTTAGTATTTTGCTCAAGGACACCTGGATGGTTTCTGAAAGGACTTTTTTTTTCTGTTTCTGAAAGGACCCAGATTCTCCAAACTCCCTGCACCACACCGTGCTGCTGTCTTGATCAGTGTGTGTGTATTAGTTTACTATCAAGAGCTGTGAAAGTTTTCACCTTTCAAATCTCCCCGGACACAAGGTGCCACTCCCGCAGCATCACAGTGAAGGACTAGGCACGGCTGAATAGCTGCGCTGATGCTTGGCTCTGTAAAGGGCAACCTTTAAGGATCACCAGACGTAGCATTTGTCACCACACTCAGTATGCATTACAACAGCTCACGGAGTTCGCTATAACACTGTAGTGTGTCATAGATAAGTACTGACATCCATTTAACACTTCTACAATTTACTTCATTTTGGGTTCTAAATTTAAAATCCTCATAATACAAGATTTGGACACACATATATGAGATTAATCAAAGTCCATATTTTTTGTCCTTTTTAGCAATGTTAGCAGTGTGGCTCTAGGGATGGCAGTGTTGTGTTTTTGTCTAGGACAAGATATCTCACCAGCTCATCTATTAGATTGGTTGCCAGGAATTTTTGCGCAGACATTTTGCATTTTGGGTTTTTACTCCTGTGACAGGAGAAAAAAAAAAAAAAGTAAAAAAAAAAAAAAAAAAAAA
>JAVQJZ010053065.1:0-12918 GCA_036025355.1 Leiopotherapon unicolor | reverse complement strand
CCAAAAACTCAGTAGAATGCTTTAATAAATTGACATATGAACTCTTTTCAACCAGTGAGTGATCTCTCCCTTTAATTCATGAATCAGATTTGTTTTCATTTGATTTTTGAAGTTTATTTGAAGTGCTCAATGTTCTTTCATAAACTATTCCAAAACAGCATGGCCAATTTTATCTTAGTCTTAATGCTTTTAGTTTTGAAGGAGGATAAAAAATAATGTTACAAAAGAAAAGTACTTATAAGTATTTATATCTAAAAATGCAGCCTTTAATTTTATTTCCTATAAAACATTTACATTTGAATACAATTTCAGTGTGCAAAATGTACAATATCACCTTATGCATTTATAGTTGAACATCTTAACCACATAATAAAAATACAGACTTCATAAGTGCACCTGTCACTGCCGATTTGTGAAACCAAACGTTCCAGGCATGCTTCTCCAAACCTAACTATCCCCTTGATGAACACACCCTTTACGCCTTGAAAATATGTGCAAGCAGCCTTTTTGTGTGGCGGTGAATGACTGCCCATCCGTGCATGTCAAAAAAACATCTACATCTGAAGACTGTTCCTCCAAATGAAGGGGAATCTTAAACGGTCGCCTCCAGCAGTTTTCACCGCTGTCACATCTCCACTTTCAGTTTGGCAGAGCACATCGCCTCCCCCAGCTTGTTGCTGGCCCTGCACACATAAACCCCAGAGTCAGAAGGCTCCAGATCAGCCAAAAGCAGTGAGCAGAGCCCGTCTTCATGTTGCTCCATCGTGACTCTGTCTGATTCAGACACCAGCTTCTCATTCTGGAGCCACTTCACCTCCGGCTGCGGGTAACCTAAGATTGAGACAATGAGACATTACTGCAGAGTGAGGAATGTAAAACAGCACAGCAGATGAAATAATGAATTACAGCAACATCACAAGTCCTTCAGAGTGTCTGCGATTATACCAGATGAAATGACAAACTGACTGTAATTGTTGCATCAGTGCAGTAAATATGAACCTTCTGCCAGCAGACGCTTAGCTGAGTTTAGGAGAAAAAAAAAGACCAGAAATGGTGAAAGCTGGGACCTCTGGACGTCTTGTCAATGAAATCTTATGACACACAGAACACCATGTTGTTTCTACACTTTTGTTTTATACAAATAACATAAAAAAGACAATAGGTAGATGTAGACAGAACCAGGCCAGCTGTTAAACTGTAAAATCAAATCAATGAGCTGAGAGATGTTGAAATGCTCTAAGAACAAACAGGAACAGAGCCAGGTAATAACTAAATCTGGGGTTGTCCCTACAAGCAACCCCCTTTAAAAACTATGTAGTAATTGAATCCACAGGTTATCTAAAAATATGAATCATGCAGCTTTACATTCAGCCTCTTCAGGAATCATCCTTCTGCAATAAGATAATTTCAGGCAGTCTCGTCTTTTTTTTTTGCCGCTGGTCCTAGTCGGACGCGGTGGGGCATTATTTAATGAAGTGCATCACAGTTCTGTCACTCTACCATTGACGCGGCATGTGAGCTGAGCAGTCACTCCTTTGGGATGGGTGCTGTCCTTCAGGGCCTGCTGGAAGCGGGGTTCGCTCTGAAGCTGCTTATCCAGTGACTGGATGGCCTCCTCTGCCTCTTGGCTCCAGCCTGGCTCTGGATTAGAGGGAGGACGATGACGAGTAAAACGGAAACAAAGCCTTACTGATCACAAGAGCGTAAACTTGAAGTGACAATCAGAAACTGTGAGTCATGTGCCATATGTAAAGAGCTCTAGGACAGAGAGGGTGCTCTGTGTGTGTGTGTGTGTGTGTGTGCGCCTTTTTATCTAGCTTACCCTCTGAGGAGCTGCCAGGAGAGTCCGGCCTGTTAGAGAGGTTAGCCATTCGCTGCAGGGCCAGAACAGCCTTGCCAGTTTTCTAGAAGTTTAAAAGGACAAATAGCACTGCATGACAAACTACACTCATAACCAAGCTTCAGGTCCGTACAGGACAATGGGCTGAAAAGGTCACCACGGAGAAGCGCTGATAAGAAAATTGTACATCTCTCCTGTGCTGCGCTAAATGTATTATAGTACTTTTCAGCTCAGTTACCTTCCACTTGCACTTGGCCAAGAAACGCCTCATCTTCCCCTTATTGAGGGACTTGGTGGGTCTGCGGCTCAGAGGGGTAAAAGAGGCCATCCAGGGGTGGGCGAGGGCCTCGGTACACGACAACCTGCACCTAGAGTTGGAAGTGGATAGTGGAGTTGGAGAGCACGCAAATTTACTGCAAATGTTTGGAATATGTTCATAATATAAAAAAAACTGGAAAGAATGAAAGCACCTTCCACCATTTTCCTTTCTCCTGTTGCTGCTTCTCGTAAGTATTAAGTTAACTTGTGAGCACAGATTGAACCTGTATAGATAACCATGGTGAGAAATTTCTAAAAAAAAAAAAGGGCCATGATCATTAAAAAAAAAAAAAAAAAAAGCCAGACCAACCTCCGGTCTTTCTTCAGCAGGCAGCTGATGAAGTCTTTAGCTTGATCAGAGATGTCCTCGAAAGTCTCCTCATCAAATTCGTAGCGGGCAGCAGTCACATGAGCAAAAGTCTCAGCATCACTGTTCCCCTGGAAGGGAGACTCCCCACTGAGCCTAAAAACGATAGAAAAAATGTCAACCTGGTAAATTAATTATCTGGAGCTGAACATTCTGCAGGTTTGTTTGGAAATATGTACATACTTAAAGAAATGTAATAATACTCCTATTTTAGGGGGGCTGTAGTAATAAAATAATACCAGGAGATGGCACCAAATCTGCATTTGTAGAATTATTTGGTCGATTTCATATAATTAGACTGGCATCATTGACACAATCCAATTTTGTAATGTTTTACTCTTCAAATGGATTTTCCATGCTTGACATTTATAGGTCCAGGATAAATAATCACTACAGGCCATTTAAGTGTCCACGGTTTATTTTTCTCCATCAGAGGAAGTCGCTGTGTCTTTAGTTCAAACCACAACCGCCTCCATGCGACTCACAAAATGAAGCAGATGACCCCGATGCTCCACATGTCTGTCTCCAGGCCCACGGGCTCAAAGTTGATCACCTCCGGGGCCACAAACTCCGGCGTACCGTGCATCACCATCAGAGGTTTACCCTCCTCTGAAAAACACGGAAAGATTCGGGAACACACCCAGAAACGAACAAATAAACAAAAAAAGTCACCCTGAATGTTTCGCTTGTGCCTGTTTGTTCCCGCTTGTTTACAGATGGCTCCGGTCATCTCTAAATAGACCACCCAGTCTGGAGCTGCAGCGTCTGGAGCGTCACCAAATTTTCTGGCTGAATTGGCTTCACAGGCTTTTTGCTGCATTTATTGAGTGGAGACAATAGTGAGGTAGATGTCTGTTCAAGGAGCTTTTATTATGTAATGGGCATTGCAGACATCTAGGAATGAAGAAATGACACTCCTTGATGTTATCTTTGGTTACTTTTGGCATTTCGCAGAGGGGCAAAGCCTGTGTCGGCCTTGTCTGTATTGTCAAGATAAAATAGGATAAAGTCAGTTTGCCAAAATACAAAAATTCTTTTTGGTGTAATTATGTGAGCCATAACAGAAAGTATTTCGGCTCTTTAGCCTTATCAGGACTCTTGGCTTTTTCTGTACAATACATTTGACTAGAATACAAACAGGATATGGCATTCAGAATACACAGAGGGTGATTTATTCACGGTCCTTGTTGAGCAAAGTTATATATATATATAAAAAAAAATTCCAGCAACAGAGTCCAATGAAAACTCACCCACTTTACTGGCCAGGCCAAAGTCAATGATCTTGATCCGTGTGCCGGTCGTGTCCACGCAGACGATGTTCTCTGGTTTGAGGTCCAGGTGGATGATTTTCTGCTTGTGCACATACTGCATGCCCTCCAGTATCTGCTGCATGTAGCGGGCACTGGTGGGCTCCGTGTGCTCAAAGTTTTCATCCACGATGCGTTCAAAGAGCTCCCCACCGGCAATACTGGGCAGACGAATGACACCAAATCAGGTCCATGCTTCAAAAAGCAAAAGCTCTAACACCCCAGTAAGTTTTAGGAGCTGAAATGTTCATACCATAACTTCATCTGCCACATTTGGTATAAATTGTGATTGCAAACATAACCCAGACTGTGCAAATTTAGTTATGTCGTATAATTATTAACAAACTAGAATCTAAAATCTACTATTAACACAAAGGACATGCATCTCAAGCATGCTTTAACATGGTTTTGCTTTACATTTGATTTGTGTGCATCTTTGTCCTGATTAGCAGAAGCACCTTTTCCTCACTAGATGCATAATTTTACCAGATCAATATCACTTTTCCACTCCCCAGTTACTTACTACTCCATCACCATGACCATCTCCGAGCGTGTGTCGTAGGCAGCGAGACACTGGACCAGTTTCGGGTGGTGGAGACAGTTCATGAGTTCGATCTCTTTGCGAGCGGCCTCCCTCTCCTTTGAGGTTCGGGCTCGGTAGAACTTCCCCGCACACTCCTGACCCGTCTCTTTGTGGGACATCCGAAACACCTGCCCAAACTTCCCACTGGAGATTAAAAGTCAATTAACTCACTGGAAATATGCATGAACTGCAAATGTGTCACCATCCTGTGTTTAAGTGTTGAAAATACAAAAAAAGGATCCATGCGTACCATCCCAGCTTTTCGTGCACGTTGTAGTGTTCCTTGGCTTTGTGTTTGGTATCAATGGTCACTGTGATGTACGAATCAGGCTCGTCTTTCTTTTCTTTTTCTTCTAACACAACAAATACACAAGAAGTGACAAATAAGCACATCCCACCTGACAGATGAAAAAAGACACAATCTCAAATCCTCTCTTCAGATGTTTCACAAATCCAGCATCTCACTCACTCGCTGTCGCCATCCTGACACACTCTGACTCCTGGCTCGGCTCACTGATCCCGGCCAAGTTGTAGGCCCTGACACGGAAGCGGTACTGCCCCTGAGGCTCCAGGCCCGAGCGGACGTGATAGGAGGTGTTTTTACAGCAGTTTATCACTTCAGTCCAGCTCCCAGCCTCGTTCAGGCCCTCCTGTCTGACCTCTACAATGTAGCCCAGCACAGCTGTGCCCCCGTCGTAGCTGGGCCCCGTCCAGGACAAGACCACGGACTTAGAGGACAGCTTAGAAACGACAGGTTGGGATGCTGGTGGGTCGGGCCGGTCTGAGGAGAAATTTTAGGAGTAAAATACCTGTTATGTTATATCTGATGATACGGATGTATTTGAGCCATTTAGTGTTTTTGCAGCATTTTCCTGGAGTTGCTGAATTACACACTGGACAAATTTGAATTTCTTCATGTTATGGCCCTAAACTTCCATATTTTCTCTCTTCATTATATTTTGTCAGTGATCCTTTGTTGAATCAAGCCACATCTCTGCAGCAAAAAGTCCTGATAAGTCAATAAACCAGGGGCAACAAGTCTGGAGAACTCTGAACATCTAAGTGCTGAACCGTTGACCAGAAGGAGACTCACCTCTGACACTGAGTGAGACCGTGTGCTGGGCAGAGCCTCTGCTGTTTCGCACGATGACGGTGTACGAGCCCGTGTCTTCTGGACGGGCCTGAGAGATCTCCACGCAGCTTTGCGTCTCGCTGCTCCTGACAGACGTCCTCTGCCCGCCTGACACCACCTGAAGGGGAGCAAGGCGGAGGCACACACCGAGACAACAACAACAAGCTGTTACTGCGAGGGATTTCAAGAAGGGTGAGCATAAAGTAAAAGGTTGACTTGCTCCCAACAAGAGCCGGGACCCTTGCTCTGATTACCTTGTCTCTGTTGTAAATCCAGCAGCAGGCCACAGGGAGAGAGCTGCTCCTGAACTCGCAGTGCAGCCGGGCCTGCTCTCCCACTCGAGCCTCCACCTTCTCGGGTGGGTCTAGAAACTCAACAGGAGGTCCTGAGGTGGAGGGAAGAGTCTTTTTAAAATCAGTTAAACATGAATAAAATGCACTTCAGCAAAGCTTTTACTTCCACTCACCTTTGCTGGTTAAGACTTTTCTGTGAAGGTTAATATCTCTGACACCTGGAGAGTGGAGAGAGAGGTGGACTTACAGGTGTGTGGGTGCGCTGCCATAGGCAGATTTGAGAAGGGTCTGACCAATCACACGTGAGCAGTCATGCTTGGCTGCAGTGGCACTGAAATCACCACACTACTGGCGGAAAAGGCTGGTTTGTGTAGTTGGACTGCAACATGTCTAACAACAAAAGCTGATTTTTTTTTGACTAACTAAATCATCATTCTCACTATGCATTGTCATTGATTCTCCTCTATTATCTCTGAATTTATTATGAATTAGCATCATTTCAGCAGAGGAATTTTAAGGCGTTTAAAAACTTTTGAAAGCACATTCAGAGGGAGAAGAAAAGCAGAGAGAAGGGAGGATTTTTATGGGTGTGTAACAACACAAAGATTTTTTTTTTTGGAAGCTTAACAAACAGTTTGTAATCTACCTTTGTCTTCCCCTTCCCTCTGTTGGTTTTCCTCTTTAGAAGCTGAGGGCAGCTGGGTGTTTTTAGGTGACGCAACCCTCAATGTGTCCTTGCAGTGCGGCTCAAGGTTCCTCGCTTTGGAGTTTTCCTTTGCAGCTGCTTCAGAGGAAAAAAAAAAAGAGAGAAACAGGTTTAGTGCACACATAGATCAATTCAGTGGGGCTCAGTTAAGAGCAGGTTATACTGGACTTCATGTTGGTGAGGATTTTCTAACTGGACCCTTTACCCCCCTGCTTTACCTGTGACACGTAGCTCAGCGCTGCTCGACCGTTTCCCAGCAGTGTTCTCGGCCGTGCAGGTGTACGTCCCGGCGTCTCCAGGTGAGCACCGGGTCAGGGCCAGGCTGGCAACACCGTTTGTGAAGGACGCATCACTTGAACGCACCTTCTCACCTGAGTGACAAAATAACAATGGATAAATAATTACAGTACAGGATGGTGTTGCTCAAGACGAGGCGTGCAGACTGTTTGAAGGTACGGTGAGCAGTCATTTACCATTGTGTAGCCAGGAAACGCTCAGAGGGTGACTTCCTGTGATAACACCTTTAAAAGTAGCATCGCTTCCTTCACTGACTGCACAGTCCCTGAGTGGGTGTTTGAATAGAGGCCTTTCCAGTGTCTGGTCTGGGGTCAGTCTGGAGTCTGAACAGAGGGGAGAAGGGAAGGACAATGGCTTTCGTTTTGAGATGTGCTTGAACTGTGCGTTTCCCCTGCCACTGAACAACCAGGATGGGCCACCTCATACAAAACCAAAAATAAAAGATGCAGAGACAAAACAAGTGCTGCTAGACATGACATAAAACTACTGATGTCTAATTGTGTGTGAGTTTTACATGCATCATGTGGTGACTGCAAATTCTAATGCTGTCAAAAAATTGATTGTGTAAATAGAAAAGAGTAGACTGATGCGGATGCGTGGTATTCGTCTGTTTTGCCTCCAGTCATAGTAGTTAATCAGTTACCCAGGGCTGTATCTACGTGCTGGAGTATGTTAAAGTGTGGTGAGTTTGACATGTTGTTTACGAGATTTTCCCACCATGTGCGTTTTTGGAAGAGTGGAATGTAACCAAGTAGGGTTAGTACTGTAAAATTTACATTTCATGCAGCTTTATACTCCTACTTCACTACATCTCAAAGGCAAATATTGTACTTTCGCTCCACTACATTTGTCTGACAGTTTCAGTTACTAATTAAGGAATTAATATTCCTTAATGGGACCTAAACTAAATAAGCTGTTAAACCTTCTTTGGATTAGATGGAAAGTACATCATCATTGTCAAGCTGGAAACACGCCTCTCTGAGCTCATTAAAAGTTTACAGTGAGTCAAAGATACGATGATCTTATAAGACCATGATGCATAATTGTAGATTAAACTACAAACTAACTGTCTGTGAAGTATTCAAAATGAGCACAACTTTAAACATATACAACAAGTTAAAAGCAACACACTCATTAATGGGGCAGTAATATTATTCCAAAAAATCAGATATGTCACCGAATGACCATGCTGCTGCACAATGAGTACGTTTGCTTTTGATACTTAAAGTAAATTGAATTGATAATACTTACATACTTATACTTTAGTAATGTTTTGAATGCAGGACCTGTCGTGTTTTTAGTGTGGTATTAGTATTTTTTCTGTAAAAGTTCTGAATACTATTCCGCTGCTCGTGTTTGAACATGTGTCCTGCAGGATGGATAATGAGCGGTCACCAACACATAGTGGAATGCAATCTGTGTATGTGTGAGTGTACGTGTGACTGTGAGTGTGTGTGTGTGTGTGTGTGTGTATGTATATGTGTATGTGTGTGTGTGTGTGTGCGCGCGTGTGCATACATTTGGGGGAGGTAGGGGAGGCTGGTTGCATGTCACTTCTACATATAAAATAACACTATGAAGATAACTACAGAAAAAAAACCCCAACACATTTAATTGAAAAACTTTAGAGCTGCACCCGACCTAATGTTTTTAGAGAAGTAGATGAGAACTAGCCTCGGGGGAATTAACTATATTATACAAGTACGGGCAAACAGATTCCAGTCTGTCCTGATTTGTCTGATAGGCCTTTACAGAGCCCTCACACGAAGGATTCAAGTTAAAGAGCATGAAGTGTCTGAAGAGGCTGCAGATCATCGCATCGTGAGCATCGAGATGTGTTAGTGCTCAGTGCTGTAAATCACTTCCAGTTAAATATTAAACAATAAGTCGCTGACATTGAAAATCTAAACTGGCACTTTAAAAGGAGAGCTGTAAGATGAATTTTCATCTCTTGCTCTGATCTTTACCTGTTTTAGATGAGACTTCCAGTTTGTTGTTGCCCGTTAACGTCCTGTTAGGGTTACCCAGGACATCCCCTTTTGGCTTCTCAACAAACACACGTCTGGCTTGGGGCTTGATGGAAAAATGGAAAGTAGACACAAAGGTCTTTGGCTTCCTGCCGTCCTTCTCCATCCTGGTGTAGAAATGATGAGCAGACAACAGCTGAGTTTCAAACAATCACTCATCAGTCAGGACCCCCACCCCCACCCCCCCACCTCCTCCTCTTCTTCTGGTCTTGACTGTGGTTTTGCTGAGAACGTAAGCAGCAATAGTGTGAAGCTGTTGTGTCGAATTCTCACCCGGTCTCTATTCACACATCCTCCAGAGATGCTCACAGGAGGAGCCTCTGCCCTGAGACTGCCTCTGAAATCACTACCCACCCTCGGCCCCACAGAGCACAGGAAACAGGGAGCTTTTTGTTTTTTTATCAGAAAGGCCAATTAGAAAAACACATGTCTGGCCCCCGCTGTCCCTCTGCGCCCAGAAAAGAGGGAGAGGGACAGAGACACATCAGACAGAAAACAAAAAAGATAGTAAGAGAGAGAGAGGGGGGTAGGAAATGTGTGGGAGAGGCCTAACACGCGAAAGCTGAAGAGCAACAGAAAGCAATGAGACGGGGAGTGTGATGAGAAACAAACTAGAAGTATAAAAACTAGATCTTACCTTCATTAAAGAATATTACAGATCCCCACTGTCAGCTTCCTTTTGCCATTTTATCCCTTGTTAACACCCATTCCCGTGTAAACACTCAGCAAACTGTAGGCAGGGCCATGCTACTGGCGTCACCGCAGGAATCAAGAAGAGCCAGTGGGGCAGCTTTCTGTGTGCATTTACAAACACTGTTAGGCAGACAACACGTCCAAGTCACTCTTTCACCAATGGATTTCCGGGGTAGAGTTTCTTTGAATGAAAGGGAAGAAGCGGGACATGTGACCAGAGAAAGCAAAACTCTTCTTGCAAATGAGACACCTTTAATACCTTTGATATGGGGATGGTGCATGGCTGCTGGTTGGGTGTGTCTCCAAGGTGTGCTCTCATTGACCTTTTGTCTGACGCTCTGCTCCATTTTCAAAGCCTGCGAAGCGACCTGATGGGCCATTAGGGTTTTCTTTCTCTCTGTCGCAGCTCTGAAAAGGGAGTTTTATTGAAGACTTGCAGTACTTTGCAGCCTGCAGCTTCTCAATTGAATTAAGCTGTCTCAGCAGGGGATGGTGAACAAAAAAATAAAAAAACAACCACATCACAGAAAACAGTTCAAAAGAGAAGTTTATTGTTCTACGTGAAAAATGCCAAAATCAAAGAGCACGTGGAGAAAAGCAGAAGAATGAGCGACTTAGCTTTATTATTCTGATATTTACATCATTTTCACATGCACAGATTACCTGCTGGATGATCTTTGGCAGTGTTTGCTGCATGTGGCACACGTAGACCACAGACTGGAGGACCAACCTGACACACCTGCCTTCAATCAACCCCTCTGAATCACAGCCATCGGCTCACATGAGGGGTGAAGTCCCTCCACTATCCCCATAAAAACACCACATAGTGATACGAGGCCGTACAAGTGCATCTTATATGTTATAAACCACAAATGAACGCTTGCACCCTTTAGCATGGAAAGACGGAATTAACATTAGATGACTGGTGCATTTGTGGCTGATGAAGACTAAATGATTCTTGTGCTGCAAACTTTACAACGCCACAACAACAATAACAACGGTTGCGTAA
Source organism: Leiopotherapon unicolor (assembly GCA_036025355.1). Taxonomy (NCBI): domain Eukaryota; kingdom Metazoa; phylum Chordata; class Actinopteri; order Centrarchiformes; family Terapontidae; genus Leiopotherapon; species Leiopotherapon unicolor. The sequence continues at coordinate 2,346 of JAVQJZ010053065.1, read as the reverse complement.
CCGAGCTACTATGTTGTGGCTTTAAATGGACACATATCACTCAATGGCGGTCAGAGCAAGAATGCAAGGAAACAGTTACATGGGCTGGTATGTGTGGGATAAGTAGTACCATATGGTGGGAGGCACATAATTTACTTACGACTGCAAACTTGGCCCCCTGGCGCTAAAAGCAAAATGATTGATGGATACAGCTTCAACTGTTTACTGACTCGACCCACTCGATAGGTTTCCAAAAGAAAGAAAAGTCACAAATGTTGCTGAATGCACGTGCAAGCGCAAACATTTTCTTGTCTCAGTGAAAACAGTTTACACAGAGGAGGTTCGAGGAATAAATAAGACTGATGTAAGGCGGGGAGCTGAACAGAGGCGAACCATGTGAAGGGCATTTAAGTAAAGTTTAACCTTAATTCACCTTGACGCTGATTATTAATGAAAATCTGGATACTTTTGGGACACGAAAGGTCGCAAATCATGTGAATTCAAACTCTTTGCATGTATGGTGTTTCCCTCCCTGGATTTTGCTGTTAAAATAGACATAGATAACAATACATTAAAACTGATTTTTCATTAACAGAAAAAAATAAAAGCACTAATAGTAGTTGAGGTTAGCCCTGCAGGTAGCCTCTTTTGCAATTTAATTAAACATTTTTTTGTTAATTTTGTTTCATTTTCTTCTTTTTCCCCAAAAGCTGAACTGTACATGCCCAACAGGCTTTGGTCTTGATTTTTTACCCAAATATGGTTGTGTAGAAGACTGTTTATTCCAGTTCTTTATATATTTGAATAAAATAGCATCAAACTATGACATCCCCCTTGAAAACGTGGACTTACCACGGACCATTAATTCTCCCACAATATTTAGAGAAAGCCATATATGGTAAAAAGAAACCCTTTTTTTTTCCACCATACAAAGATCTTTCAGTTACATAATATTGTCATTATTTGTACAACAATCTCATATGTTAATATTAAGAGGAGCCCCACTGCCCCACCTCTTTCTTAGACAATTATCCTTATCAGATGGAAATCGTTCAGGGTTTTGTTAAACTCTTGTGGAATTCAAAACAGGAAAAGCAGGAGTGGGAAAGACAATGTTCGCTCTCTGTGGCTGAGTATTCCAAGTATGGTAATCATTTTACTTCCTGTTCCCATGAAGTTCTTCAAAGACATCCTGGCTCTGTGTCACCAGTTCCAGCAAACTCCTTCGAAGACGCGCCAGCTCCATCACTCCAGACCAAATGTGAGCAGATCAGGCAGTGACAATAGTTTGAAGGCATTTGTGTGCGTAAATTACAAGGAAAATGATCATCCGTGAAAACAGAGGAGGATGACTGAATAAAGACAGTTAAAGTCCTCGTTAAATTTGAAAGAAGCATTTTTTAAGGCCAAAGAACATTGGCCCGGACTTAACTTCAGTCATCCAAAACTCTCTTTATCTCCTCAGCCTGAATTTCTTTGCAGGCAAATAAGAACCAGTAGATAAGGCCGCGCAGACAAGAGAGTCAGTGATGAGCCGAAGAAAGACACGCTCATCACGTCAGCCTTTCTCCTGTCACACAGCCAACCTTGCCTCCATGTCCTTCTAATGATTTTCGTGGGTAAAACTTTCTGACTGAGCCTGCGACCGAGTCTGTTTCCTTGTGAACTTTCCCTCATATACATTCAGAGCCTGCTGTGATTCTGCTCTGTTAATGAGGACAGACTAAAGAGCAGAATTCTTGATGTTATGTCTGGAATTAGAAAGCAACGTGGTCCTTCACAGCCTGGTGCATACTGGCTCGAGCTCTGAGGAAGCAAAAAAAAAGAAAAAAAAATGAGGAAGAAAATCGCTGAGGAGATGGAAGTAGAAAAAGGCATGAATGGATAGAGAGAGATGTGAAGAACAGAGGAAACTCTGGCAGTGTGTCACAAGCGTCCCGGCCGCTCACTCCACTGTGGCGAGGATTATTGTGCCGCAGCCAGAGGCCTCGGTCCTTTTCCAGCCCGCGGAGTCGGGTCAGGCTTCCTGCAGCTGCTCCATATGTTGCTGGAGAAGCTCTGGGGAAGAGTTCGGCCCTCAAAAGACTGGAAGGAGCCTCAAAGCCAGCTCCAGCAGTCAGACGGCTTCAGGCGGCGACAGACAGAAGCTGCATTTCTAGATTTTCCTTTTTTTAGGAGAAAAGATTCATATTCTCTTCGTTTTGCCACAAGTTTATAAAAAGATGATGATTTACTGGCTCAGTGAATCATCTGTTGTGTGAGTAATTGTGCATCAAAATGTGAAAAATGACATACCTCATAAGATACATGAATGGATTTATATTGGTGTGAAATACACAAATAAAATATATCATATAAAGTATATTT
>JAVQJZ010053060.1:0-12429 GCA_036025355.1 Leiopotherapon unicolor | reverse complement strand
AATGAATTAATCAAAGATTCAGAATTAAATGCTGTGAATAAATGATTTGATTCTAATGCAGAAAAGGCTGTTTTTGCACAACACTTGAAAGTATCCAAAAATAATAATTCAGAGCAGCATCTGAGCCCAGAGTCTCTGTGTTACATCAGTTTGTGAGAGCTCATGAGAGAGATCATGATGTTTATCAGAATTAGGAGAATAGACTGATCAAGTCGGTCTGATTCTCATCATTACAGATATGAAGTGACATCTCTCCCTTTGTCCCCGTAGGGTTACACGTTGGCTTCTGTCTTCGTTTTCTCTTTCAAGTAAATATGACAGAACAATGGCTTTTAGATCTAATCCATGCTCAGAGTCTATCTCTGTGCGACCAGCCTCTGATGTCATGTCAGACAGAGCCCCATTGTGAAATATCGGCTGCCAGAATAAGGTTCTCACAAGTAGTTACTCTATGTCTGCATGGCCCTCACACTCTTTTAAGAACACAGTTCCATGACAGATCCTTTCATTACACAGAGGTCAGCCATTTCTGTCATATTAACCGATAATGAACTGGGGCTCAGTCAAGTATTAAGGCCTCGGTAACTGTTATTTGTTGCCCATATTTCTGAAAGCACGTCACTGTTGCCCTGAAACACTGCACAACAATGAAACACACCCTCACCTTATTTCAGAGGCTAACCAGATGTTTGGCCAATATCTTTCATATAACCTTGCCAATGTGCTCTCACCCTCCTCTGTGACACGAGATTTACTGTGTGTGTGTGTGCACTCTGCAAGACCTCTATTATGCTCCTCTGGTGACTATGACCCTGCAGCCTCTCCAACCACTCACATGTACACACACACAGCCGCTCTCCGTCGTGCACGCATATGCTGAAGCTTTTTTTCTAATCGCATAGAGATCTTGGGAATACCTGCTCGGGTAATTAGGAATTTCTCTCGGCAATAGGCCAGGAGGGAACAGGAATTCTGGATCATTATTTCGTCATTTCAGTGACCCCTACTTGATGGATCTGTTTAACCCCGATCCTCGAAGAGCACTGACAGGGAGCTGTGCTGACCTGATTGGACACTGTGACACAACAGAGGGGTGGCACTCAGATGTCCATCAACAACTTTCTAACAACAGATGGCCCCTTTGAAGAACAAAATGAAGAAAAGAGATGACAGTGATGGAAAGAAAAAAGAGAAAAAAGATGAAAGCTTTCAAAAGAAGAAATAAAAAGGAAGGTGAAAAAGGAAATAATGGATAAAAGATTCTTGGAGTAAGTGAGTCAGAGTGAGGAGGACATACTGCAGACAGATGCATAAACCCCAGGGACAGAGGGGGAGAGAGGGAAAGAGAGAGAGCAGTGCCTGAACTAACAGTCAACAATTAGGTCAAAGGTCAAATTGGCAACAGGACCTTGGTGGTCCAAAACACAGGCTGAGGGGCTCTGGTGTCTTAGGAGGTCAACTCTGTTTGTGGGGAATCCACCTTGTCAATTTGCATTAGTGAATAATTAGAGAAATTAACTTTGCATGCATACAGCTGCATTGATGAAGAAAGGAGTGTCTGGCAGGTGAAAAAAAGAAGGGTCACGAGTTGTTTGTGAGTCAGTGAGCTGTGTGACAGTGATTCTAACAGCTCCTCTGCAGGACAGGTCTCCACCTGTGACTTTGATATTACAGCAGTGCTGAACTAGATGCTTTCAAAAAGACTTCTGACCTATGAGACACAGAGGGAAGGGTGAGCAGAAAAACAACGAAGTGGAGATATTTCCTGGAGGGAAGAGGAACCAGTTTGGAATTCTGGAGGATTCCCAGAGCGTCTTCAGAGCTGAAGGAATCAGATCGTCTCGCTGTGACAGGATGGTGAAAACTCGGCTTCCTGAGAGGAAGTGCATCTATGTGAGGGAGGGGCAACATGATTCGTGCTGAGTAAGCCCAGTGTCTTGTGAGTTGTTCTCTCCCCAGCACAGTTTATGTCCCTCTTTTATCATGTTAACTTCAAACTCCAACTCAAACAACATCAACTATAATGATGCTGCAGATGTTGAGCATATCCAAAACCATTTTTGGGTCTAGCTGTGGTGACAAAAACTGACCCAACTGTCAAAACCGTTAACATATCAAGGAGAATGGGATACTTCCTTCAAAGATGGTTTCCCATACATACCTAAGAAAGTCGCTCACTGACCGCATATGCTGAAAAAGGCTTCATGGGCTTCCTCAAATTTTTTGGGCCCACAAAGCAAGCACACTAAAGTCTTTCTCCACTGGAACTGGTTTTGAGACATGGGAGACTTCCGGAGGCCCATCCGACAGACTTCCTTTTGGCTGCACACACATCAGTGGGATGAAATAATTAAAAGGTATGGCTCTGCTACACTTCCCAAATGTTTGGGAAGTTTGTGGTGATCTCAAAAATATTATTTACAGATTGACAGATGCTCTTTTTTTTGTATCGTGTATGGAGAGAAAGCTTTTTGTGCCAGTGTGTATTCTGTGCAATACTGCTTGCAGCCACTATACCATATCACAGCACGGCTCCATTCTTGAGGGCTTGGTCAAAACTCAGAGCAACAAATAGCCTTGCAACTTCATACAAAGTCTCGGACTAATTTAGAAGTGTAATGTCAGGGCTGACTACTATGGTATTGCACCAATAAAATTACAGTACAGACATGAGTTGTGGACGAAAATTGATGCTCCCTGAAGAACACTAATGATGGGGGCTCTCTAAAGGCAGAAAAAAACAATTAAACTTGAACTTCTTCATTTATTACTTACAGTTTTGACCAAATAAGTACACGAGTCAAAACATGTATGTATTTATTTCTCACCAAAATTTTGTTTCATTGTAATTTCAGTTTGAAGTCAAGCATTTCTGTCAGTCCCGTCTTACATCCAAACAGAGAATTTGATCCCTGTCTGTTAAGTCACTCAGGCTTTCTCAGTGGCGCTGACATAGTGTTGGGTGGTCTTGTTATGACACTTACGCACACAAAAGCCCCCATCACCAATACAATAAACATACAAAGGGATTGCATTGCATCGGCTTCGTCGTCGTCACCAGTGATATAACACACACTTTTAATGTGTTGTTTACACTCGAAAAACAGTGAGTCATTGTATTGGACAGCATCGCGTCTGAATGATTTTTGATTATTTGGAGAGCATTTCACAAGAAAACCTGCAAATCTGCAGATGACATAAGACATTAATGTACTGTGACCAGAAAGATGGGATGGAGCACAGAACAGCCTTGGAACCGCAGAGAGTAACAGAGCAGCAGGGGGTCATCCAAAAAGATACAAACACAACTTTTTTTCTGGTACTTCTGGGGGGAAAAAAAGTGCTGTTGCATTAATCTGACACTCTCAATGGAAGGCACAGCAAATAAGCTGTAGTAGTAGTAGTGCAAACACCGAGCAGTCTGCAGCTCAATTTTAGCCCATGTTACCAATAGCTCAGGGCACACATAGAGCATATGGAAGCAGTATGTGGTTTGCTGGCCATACATGAGAGAAAATACAATGGGAGGGATGAAATCTGAAACACTAATCTCGCTGTAAATTCGGAGCGCGGATCAGTGGTTGTGAAAGGTCACAGAGTTGAGATCGGACACCTTCGCCTGGAATTGCTGTATCATTTTTCACACGTCTCCAGTGTTGGGCACCAGTGCGGATGACTGCACTGGAGATTTGTGAGAACATATTACATTTCATACAACAGCATAAAAAATGTGTCAAATGTCATGAAGCCTGGTTCAGCTCTATGTACAGTATGTGTGTGTATGTAGAAAGTGAAAGGGCTGTCTGTGTAAATGGGTCTGAGCAGGAGACTGCGTACTTCCTCATGTTTTGCTCCACTGTCCCTGGGTGGATCCCGATTTCTGGCAGGGATGATGGATATTGTTCCCCCAAAACACTGAAAGCTAACACCGCAATCTCTGACTGCCCACAACTCAAACCCCTAAAGATGAGCGCTGTCCACGTGAACTCCAGCTCGTTGTTTTGCTCTGCTTTTCACAGTGGGACGTGCTGCCCTGGAATTTCTTTTATGTGCCAGAGCAAAAATGATATTCTCTGCATGTTCAAAAACACTAATCAAATTATGGCCACAGTCAGCTTCATTTGAAATGACCTTAATGCTCATTGACATGTCTTACCGATGACCCCATCCACTTTGACATTTAGTGTCAGCCTGACGTCTCAGCCGGTGCAGGTGCCAGGTGCCTCGAGACAGGTGTGTTTAGAGTTTCATAGCAAAATGCTGCCAGAGGGCAGAGATTTAAAAATGCTTGTCAGCTGATTTTCTGACACATTTTGCACTCATTTCACTTCCCATCTGAAAAGGCCAAGCATAAAGGGATTATAGGGTACTGGCATGTCCAAATATCCCCATCATCATCGTAGGCTCCAGGTGCCATGACACATTACTATCAGCGCCCCCCAATAAACACATCTGTCCCCCTGCATTATGCTCCAAATCTAACCCCGGGCTTTCCAGGCCTGGGACAGGCCACACCTGGTTTAACCTGTCCACAGATGTTGACTCTGTTTGGGTGAAGGAGGAGGGGTAAGCTGCTGAAATGTGGAATTGGACTCATTTATTGGCAGAGTCCCAATGTTTGATTCCAAAATCTAGTATCCTTGAGCTACTGTCTGAAGGAATTAAAGTGTTCAGTGGCTGCTCTTTAAACCGTAGGCCATACAAACAAATTACGATTAACTTTCTGAAGAGCAGGCCTTTAAAGATAATATACTTAAAACCCTTGTCTGGTTAGTAACTGATGTTTCCGCTTTATTAAGAAATCCAAGCTTCTCATTTCTACTGAAGAGTAAAATGAGTCTATATCTCAATTTGTAAGTCATTTAGCCCATATATCCCACTTTGTACAAAGCCAGAGGCAAGTGTATTTTGACAAGATTACATTTTCCTTGTGTTGGAGGTTTTCCAGAGAGGAGTTTGCTATACTCACACTGGACAGAGTTAGACTTGCACTTGTATCAAGGAATGAGGAGAAGGGAAGATAAGCAGATTTCTTTGGTGAATTTTGAGATCATAGGTCATACATTTTTCAGTTAATTTTTGTGATAAGAAATAACCACCATAACCACAAAACAAAAGAAAAAAGATCTGAATGCTCAGTTGCTTGAATGCAAAAATGAATATAGTGTTTGACAGGCCCTCTTTTAAGATCCAATAAAAGATCAGCACTATCCCAAATAAATGTGCCCTTAGACCCATACCCTAAAACTCCATCAAAACTTGGTAGTAGATCAGTTTCTAAACAAAGTATCATGACCACCCTCCTTCTCACTTTGTCATTATTCCTGTTCATGACAGCAGATGAGTTTAGGGCTCTGGACAGGTCAGACCCCGTACAGATTTTCTGATCTCCTGGGCCCTGATGGGTTCCAGCTGCCCCCCCCCCCCCCCACCCTTCTCTCCTCTCTCACGGGTCCAATGCATCCCAGATGTCAAACGCTGACTGGCTGGACAGACCCACAGCTGGCTAGGAGCACAGGACTGAGAGAGAGTGAAAGGAAAAGAAAGAAAGAGAATCCAGGGTACCTGCCAAACCTGGATGGTCCTGCCGGCCTGTCACACTGCAGACTTTATGGCTTATCTGTTTCAGCTCAGTACGAATGAAACACAAAACACAGCATTGAAGATAAGCAGCTGTCACTGTTGTGTACATGTCAATGCCAAACATCTTTTGTGAACAAAGAATATAGTGTGCAGTGTGTTTATTTACCTGCACTGTACTTTGAGATGGCAATCCGTCATGGATATTACCACACAGATAGGCACACGCTCAGGCAAAGGAAGCGCAAGCCGACTTTCATTTCATCTCCAGCCCATCGCAGATGCTTTTCCATACCTGTGATTAACTATGCATTGCTTTTGTGTTTTGCCTTGGATCTGCCTACACAAGAAGTGGAGGTATCGTTCTTGGGAAAACATTTCATTAGCCGTTGCTGCCACGGCGTCTCCAGCAAGCTGAGCAGAGATGGACCCGAGAGATGGGAAACCGCCTGTTGCCAGAGTCCCGTCACACCGTCACTCCCTTCTCAACTCGGATCTGCCTCTCCGCTGTGCTGCATAAAACTCACAGACACACACACAGGCACACACTTGGGCAGGCAGGCTTTCAGTTCGCCTGTGTCCCGAGTGCTTTTGTCTGGAACAATATTAAATTGTGGAACACACCGTTAAATTGGTCCTTTGGGGATGGTACCTAATGCATGTTTCATTAATCGTTTTGACATGCTGTTATTATTTATTGTAAGAGAGTGTTCGCTTGACAACTTCTTCCGTTAGAGGAGGCAGCTCTTGCATACGTGTGCATAAAAAAAGAGGGTATGTGGTGTCAAAAGTAATTATGGCCCTAAAATACATCTGGGTTTGTTCGTTTTAACTTTCACTTGGGAGACAAAGGATGACTCTTGCTGGACTCTGGTTTAGAAAATTTACCCACCAGCTCCAGATGGAAGCCATGAAAACAAAATTCTGACGTTTTTCCTGTTTATTGTCGTAAACTCTGAAGAATTTGAAGGAATGGAGAGAGGGTGAGTCGTGAACTTCAGGGGCTCATCAAAACTTTGATCCAGGGCTGCTTAAGCAAACCTAAAAAGAATAACACTCGCTCGCCGCTGCTCACACCACAGGTTTAAAAGTTCCGCTGGGCTTTTCTGATCACCACCGTTTTACAGGAACGCATACTTCGCTCATTGAATCATGTGTTTAGGCTTCAGCTAGGTGGTGGTATTCACGTGAGTGTGACCATGTCGGTCCTCGCCGGGATCTCTTGTGGTCTTTTAACAGAAGACATTTGATGTCGGAGGCCCTGTCAAACCAGATGGTCCTTCCATTATGTTTCCCAAATCAGCTTCAGGACCAGAGATGGCAACACATGGGAGCCGCTAATAACATGTTGACGTAAAAGTAACGAGGAGGAATGTGTTCCTGCTGCCTCTACTTCACATCTAAAACAGATTTGTTTATGGCCACATTCTCAAACATCTCGGGCAGCTTTGAAACATACGGTAGGTTTACAGGAATCCAAGCAATTACAGCAATTTGCTTTTCCATGGTGCTTTTAAAAAGTTTTTTTAATTCCAACTGTAATAAAGGATAACATTGATGTATTTGATACATTGAGCCAAATTAATAAATTCTCATATCAGTCAGATTTTTCTCCTATAAACACCTATGCCCAAAAATGCACCTGTTTACCTCTGTTGCTGGTCCAATCAAACCTTACCACCGTTGGTCCGGCCAAGCAAGGCACTGACCGCTGGATTTCTCCTCCTGGCAAAGTGGTATGTGTTGGTTGTATCTATTGATTGTGTGCAAAATGTGAAGAGTGCGCTGACTGCTCCAACATGAGCTGCAAAAATTAATAATTACTTTGACATCCAGGCCAAGATGTATTTTGTTCGCTTACTAGCTTATTTCAGAATACTTATCCCCGGGTGGTATTTGTATTTTGTCATATTAGTAAAAGCCCAGAGGCTACTTAAAGTTTAGGCCTGTCTGTCATTCTCTCTATAGATTTTGAAGAAGTTTACACTTTTTATTTCTGAAACATACTGTTTGAAGTGATAAACAATAAGGCCTAACATAGCTTCTGTTTCAAAACTGCTGCTGTTGAAGTGCACATATGAGGTGTGAGAATGGAAAGGTGTAGATGATTTATCATGCAGGAGTGCCTAACCGAAGGTGCAATAGGAGATGAAAAATCTGATATTTTTGTTCTGTGTTAGTTGATTTTGTTGTTGTTGTTTTTAGTCTCTCTAGTTCTGATCACTTCCTGTTTTATTTTGTATTCCCTCCTATCCTCACCTGTCTGCCACTTAACTTCCTGTCCTTGCGTGTTTTCCCCACCCCTGATTATTCTGCTCCTTCCTTATTAGTTTCACCTGTTCCCTCTTAGTCTCCTCACCTGTATGCGCTTCCCTGTCCCCCACAGTGTATATATACCGGTCCCTGTGCTTTGTTCCCTGTTGCTTTGTCTGTGCAATTAGCCCTTCTGTGCCCCTGTCTGTTCATTTGTTGTTACCTGCCTGTATTTCTCTTTTACTTCTACGCTGCCTTCTTGGGTCCTACTGCCAAAAACCTTAACAATATTACCTTTGGGAAGCCCAAGTGGTCCTATTTAAGGCTGTAGTTAGTGGTGTGTTTGCTTTACATTATGAGTTGTTTCTGTTATTTTTCCCATCCTTTTACACGAGGCTGTACCTGTTTTTTAAGCACTTCTCGCAAAGTCTTAGCAGGACTTAGCAGAGAGTTAGGAAAGAAAAACACGACGATCAGGAATGATACCTCATATCGAGTCAGAAAAACATCAAGTTGCCTTATCAGCTGAGGCCAAAGGGGGAAGAACAAGCAAGAAGAAGGGAGGTGGAATGCAGAAAAATGTTTTGTGATGTACAGATTCCTGGGATCACATGTAGCTGTAAGCGGCGGCTGCATGTGTGAAAGAGCTCTTTGTCCGCGGCCCAGGTTCTTGGGTTCAGCTAATCAAACGGATTAGAGACGGCTTTGAAAGTCCCCCCATCGGAATTGGCCATCCGCACAAAAACAAACACGCTGTAGTGGCTGCAGCCGTCCACTTCACTTAGGTGCCTGTTTGTGTTTGTGCATGTGTGGGTGCATGTGTGCGTCTGCATACCAGTGCACTGGACTGTGTGACTCTTTGTGTTCTGGTCTGTGTGTGAAAGCTATAAATTGGGGTCCATTTGCAACCTCATCAGAGCAAATAAATAAAAAAAGAAAAAGACCCTCAAATGCTGATTAGAAGCCGTGTGATCCATTTTCACGAGGAGGAACTGCACTGATAAATACATCGCGCTGTTCCTTTTCTGACCTGACACGTCAGTGCAACAGCCCAATGTGTTGTCTATATCAGTTTCTGGCATTTTAATAAGACCCAGATCTCATTATTCCCCATCCCTTCCGATGCTTTCAAGTGCAGCATCTGTTTGTATTGCGATGTCAAACCTAATCAGTGGGTTTTATGCACAACTCAATGATGTTAGATTGGATGTTTTCGGAAAGGCTTCTGCTTCACTTTGATTAATTTATGGTTGAGACAAAACACTTGGGGCTTTTGTGGCATTTTGTAGCATCCAAACAAACCGGTAACAGATTCACAGGTTTAATCTCACAATTAGTTTTGGGCAGGAATTCTTTTGCTTTAGGAAATAACTTTTTTTGGAAAGAAGTTTTGCAAAATCTGGGTGGATTATGAGTGCTCTGTTCGAGCCAAGAGGTCAGAGCATGATAGGAGAAGGGCGCTGGCTTATCAGTGAGGATGCAGACTTGTAACACTTGTCCTGATCCTGGGGCTTGATTACTCAGCTCTCCCAAACTGGGAAACACTAGGACTTTTCCACTTGATACTCCACTTGCATGTGTGTGTGTGTGTGTCTGTGGGTGTGTGTGTGTTTGTATTTTTCCACTGTGTTGAGGAGTTTCCACTGAGTGTTTGCTTAAGAGAAGAAAAGGTCATATTGTGCAGGACTCAGCTTACCGTCGTTTTTCAGCCATGGGATCGCAGATGTCTTTGTTTCTGTGCTGCACTCATTAAACTCTGCTGTGTTTTTACATGCCACACACCCACAAATTTGCATGTATACAAGCATGCGAACACACACAGGCCCTCATGCACACAAACACACACCACTCAACGCCCTGAGCTCCCAGGTGGCCAGCTAACTGCCTGGAAGTGATAAAGTTGGGAGGCCCCTTGGGACTCTGGGAAGAGGAAAAATAAGCTTTTTCGTCCAAGAGATGGACTGATAAAGCACCACGCCACCAAAGTCTCAGCGGAGATCTCGCACACACAAGCAGATTGCCCCAGTGGGAGGTTACAAGTAGGGCTGTGTTTACCAACACGACTCTCATGTGGCTACAAATTGGATGGGATAAAGAGAAAGGCATGAAACTGAGCTTGTGTTTGCTTTGCTGATTTAAAAATAAGCTACAAGTGGAATACTTTCTCCTTTTGTCACCTGTCTTTACATCATGTGATTTCATTTGAAAATGTAACTGACTACTGTGTCTGTGTCTAATCAACCACAATGTTGATCCTCTGAGTTTTGCGCAATGGAATGATTTATAGCTGATTTGCAATTCTATTTTCTTTCTTTCTTTTTCTGTTTGTTTCCCGTATATGATGCAAGACTGCCATAATGAAACCCTGCAGGCAGCGAAAGATGCAGTTTTCACATGTTCTCACTTTCACTTTCTGTCTGTCCCTCTATTATTGCATTAGGAAATGTAAACGTGTCACGCTGATTTTCTCCCTGATATTTTTTCTGTGTTTACTCGTGTGTAACTCTGGTCCGCAGATGTGACTATTTGTTGGTGGGGGATTTATCTACGCGGCTTTCCGACGTCTGCGAGATTCCTTCTGACAGAATGTGCAGAGCGAAGGCAGGGCTAGCCAAATAACTGGATCCAAAACTATTGTCTCGGCTTAGTGTCCTCGCTTGACCATGATGGCCTTTCTTGAGAGCACTGGATGAATACTGCAATGCATCATGATTATGTAAAGCTTTCAGTGAGAGGAGACAGGGGCAGAAGACTGTAAATGAGATAAAAGAAGGAGACAACGAGTGAATATATCATCTGAGGTCCCCCGATTTGGAAAATGCGCCTCACTCCCTCCAGATGTCTGTAATGACGAACAAACTAAATTTAAAATGGCATGTGGCGCCTCCTGGACCAGCACTGTCCACTCCGAGGCGGTATGATGGCTGATGACTTAAGCTCCTGTTCTTGACTCAAGTGAACAATTTGGCTTTAACAGAGATAATACTCCAATTACACTAATAAGCACACATTAAGCAATTGTGGAGGTACACGTGAGCACATTGCGGCGCACAGTCACGCAGGTTGAGAACAGAGAAGGGATGACACAATTAGATAGCACTCATCTGACATGCAAAACCTGACAAACGCACAATGGCATGCACGAACACGACTCCTAAACACGCGCCGATTGTACGCGCACATGAGCGTGCACTCAGTGACAGACAGTCAGCTGAGGGCTTTGGGGTGCTTCGAAGGCGCCAGATGGGACAATCTGCTGTAATTGATCTGTAGAGATGTCCGCAGAGACCGATGCAGCACTGCGGGTTGGGATCCAAAGTATGATAAAGGCTGTCACTCTTGAGCCAATTCTGCCTGTATTCTCTCTGGATTCCACTGAGCTTTACATTCTTCTTTCGTTCATCTCACGCTTTGTTTTCGCTCCACACATGAAAACAGCGCCAAAGTCTTGGGTTACCACAGGCTTTGCCTTCAGTCGCCACTATCAAAGACGTCACTAATCCTGTGGATGTTCTCGACCATGCCTCTGGTGCTACCAATTCCACCACTTCTACCAGGAAATGTGTTCCCCATCTCTCTGGCTCTTGTCTCTGTGGTCCCAGCGGCTCCCAGAGTCTAGCTGCGTCCAGCTGGCACGGCTTAGGGAACTGGGACAGCTGGGATCTTTGACCACCCGGATTACAGCAACCCACTCGCCATCATCAACAGCCCATCAAGACAAGGAGTTTTCCACCTCAAACCCACGGAAATCTCTCCAAGTTCCCAGACATCTCTCCAATTGTTGTTTCATACTTGGACATAAAACAGAGCTTTTCTCAAATCCTTGACTTTCTGTAACTACTTCCTCGAGTAAGTGAGTGGTTTTGGATGTATCACTGATTTGACCGTTAAGCCCCATACCTGCCCATTAAGAGCTGAGCAAAGTGTCCTCCTCGAAATCCAGTATGAGAATGTTTAGACTGAGAGCAGGTTTTGGCATCCAGACTATGCATCCTCTGAGGATTTGGTTCCCTCAGCATGCAGCGCGATCACAGCGTCGCCGTGGATCAGAGCTTCAAAAACAGGAAAAGGCTTTCAGCAGTAACACATCATTCCAAATCTGAGAAGCATGCGGCATGAAAAAAAATGTCATTTATCGACCCTGATGGCTTCCAAAGCTTCGAGCACTCCCTAGATAACCATTGAGGGAATGAGTTGTGTTGGTAAAAAGAAAACTGTTCAGTTCGAGGTTAGAATTGGAAATGTGTTTGAAGCCCCTTTCAAACACTGCTAGCTTCATTTATCTGTTCAAGTAATTGCCTTTGGGCTTTCAAACAATAGTGAATGGTAAATGGCAGACATGACAGGGCTACAGAATGTCTCGTGGTGTGTGGGTAGCTGGGAAATAATGAAATCACAATCTAATGAGGAGAGTTTTCAGCACTCCTGCGGGCTGCAGCAGATATGGATTTGTAAACTCATTTTGCTAACTCATTATTTTGAAACTAATTATCTGTTTATTAATGCAGTATTATTGTATCGCGGGGGAGGGAAAATCACTGATCCATTTTTATAGACTGAATCCACCAAAAAGTGAGTTTGGCAGCTCCTATTTAA
>JAVQJZ010053032.1:0-13009 GCA_036025355.1 Leiopotherapon unicolor | reverse complement strand
TGATAAATGTTCTGAACAGTCAGTTCATCAGTCTGAAATTCTGAATAGTGGAAACAAAATTTAAATAACTCTTTCCCCAAACATGAATACAGCTTATATCTAAATACAACTGGACAGTTTTATATTTTACTTATGTAGATTAGTACCATAGCACCAACTTCTTAACTTTTGGTAAACCCACCGAAACTAAAAGCTTGGCTCAACATGTCGTGTCGACCTCGAGTTACAAAGGTTGCCTTGTTTACCTGTGTGAATACTGTTTTATGATACTCGTCAGGTCGCCTGATAGTCACTACAACAGCTGCAGCGCTCTCTCTAAGCTAACCCAGTGCTCCGAACTTACTGTTTTTATTTCTTTGTTTAAGAAGTGCTTGTGTTCCCCTCCATTCGTCCATCTTCGTCATTTATCTCGAAGGCCCGACATTGTCAAGATTTCAGCACTTTTTCCCATGAACACATCTCATTTTCCTGCTTAGACTGTGAATTGTCAAAAACAAAGAGTCCCTATAGCCCGCAGCAGCTCCGAAGCACATATTTATATGCAGAAAAGGATGCAGATCGGATTTTAAAATTCAACTGTACACTCCAAAAAGATGTGCAGTAATCAAACGCTAAGCGGGGTCACAACAGAAGAGAAAAACAAGCTAATGATCAACTACCCAGTAAAAGGAAAAGAGTCAAGTGTCATGGATCTGAATGCAGAAAAAGGGCATTTTGAAGAATGTCTAATCAGACTGCAAATTATGTCGGTATAAATAGTCTGAGTTGACGGTGTGTCCTATTAGTTGACTGCTGGAGCTGTAAAAACTCATTAAACCCCTTTACTACCTTCACCTCACCTTGAATAATTTACTTTTTTGTGTGTGTTGTTTTTGTTGTGTGCGTGAAGAGGAACCGGAACATTTCTCAGTCTCGCGTCCCAAATATGCCTGAGCCGAAAGTCGGCGCAAACGCAAATTAACCCTCGAACATCTGCCGTGCTAGAAGAAAGGAAAGATAGAAATGATGACGGATTCAAAAAACGCTCTCACTTTGGGCTCCACAGCCGCCAATTAACCTGCAGTGGCGTTGCTTTGTCTCATGCAGGAGGGAGAAAACTTAACAATCAAGGAGTGTGACTCAACCCGGCGCCGTGCATAAAAGCCAGGTTTGAAAGAAAAATGTGTTTTTGGATAAAACCTAAGCGACTCTTGGGTAAATCGGTGAAGCCGGCCGCATCAGTCAGCGGGCGTATTTGTTGTACGAAGCGTTGTAATTTTACAGTAAATCAGCAGAATTACAGGCAGCAGTTTGCTGTTTACGGTGTCTGGAAAGAGCAAAAGGATCATTACCTTTACATCTACATCACCTTCATTGTGTTAATTAGGCTGCAAAACTCCACTATGTCTCCATTTTCTTTGCCGTGCTAATGACCTGTAAGAAGCGAATTGAAATGGAGATAAACTGTATATAAACTTGTGTGTTTTGGCATTTTTTAGAGTGAAATACCTCAGCGAAATTGTGTGCAGATATTCGGGGTCCGCTGACTTAGGTGACCCCTTGAGTTTTTCTCCCGCCCTATCAGCAAGTCAAACTTTTTATCCCCATCCATTTAAATATCGGAAAAAGTGAAGTGTCTTGACAGTTATTAGATGAGATGCAATGAAATCAAGCAAGCTCTACTGAAACTACACAAAGCGAAAGCCGTTGTGCTTTTCTTATGCTTTTGTATATGAGCGTGTATTCCCACATCTTTGCGACGCATCAGACACCACGCTTCATCTGTTCTATTGTTGCATCTTTGCACATTTACTATTTATATAGTTTGACATTTTCCTTTTTTTTTTCTCCTCTTCCTCTGCCGTTCACTCAAACCTTTCATTCCTCTGGCTTGTGTGGCTTTTGTTTTGAAAAGGTGTTCTAAAAATAAGGCCCATTTCTAATGACGGTGACGGCACAGGCAATTTTGGAGTTCGCAGAGGTTGGTCTAATCTGTGTGTGCTGTCGCGCGCTGCCGATGGCTATTTAAAGAACCCCTGCACCGGTGTAACCCAGCCCTGTGATGACGATAAAGACCCCCGTGTTGCTGTGGAAACAGCACATCAACCAAGGACACGCGTGGTTGGCATCCATCAGACGACGCGCCTCTGTGTGCCTGCGTGTGTGTTTGTGTGTGTTCTCGAGCCCACCCCACCTGCTTGGACCACGCTATCATTTCATCACAGCAACAACAAAAAGAAATAAACAGGCCCGAGCCAATCATGTTTTTCAAGAGGCAGAGAAAATGAACAGATGTCCCCTTGAAGTACAGCATTGTTTTTTGGTTTTTTTCTTTTTCTGTCCCATCATTCAGTTCCTGTTTGCCAGGAGGAATTGAGTCGACGGTTTGGATGAAGTTTAATGGAGGATTCCCTGGGTCTAAAAATAAGCCGTTTTCGTTCCAGCTCGACAGTGTGCCGCGATGAAAAGTAGCTCTGTCCCACAAAGCTAGTATCAGTAAGTCGGCATTCAGAAATCAATATGTCATCCGTGGCTTTCATCCCAGCGTGCATCAGTGTGTCTCGCAGCATGTCTCCCTCCTGCAAGGGGGGGGTGGGAAATGGATTTGTGTGAGAGACAGTGAAGCGGCTGATTGAATAAGTGGAAAGTGTAAAATAAATGGACTTCCTTCTCTTGTCCGTCTCCCTGCCCGCATGTCGCCGTGTGGGCGTCAGATAAGCTGAAACGCAGGCCATCGATTTGTGGCATGGGGTGTGTTTGTTTCGCTCCACTCCACCATCCTCCTCCCAACCGATGCGACTGTGCCTCGAAACAACACCACGTTGTTTGTCCACAGAGGGGATCATGTCTGCCGTTGCATATCTATCCAAACCGCCTCCCCACCCTGAAACTGAAACGTCCTTGGCTCTTGTCAGACGTGAGAAACTCATTGGGAGTCACATCACGGGGCTGCCCGCAGGCAGAAGCCGGACAGGGGCGCCGGTGAGGGAGGCTGCGATGGTGTACAGCCCATATTATTACTTGCCTCATCATGCTGGGCACATCTGAGAAAATAGGAATTAAATTATGCTGTGTTCCATTTTCTGACACACTCCAGTAATTAGGGGAGCATAAGTGGATTAAGCTGTAGACCGCACCCCCCCCCCCCCCCCACACACACACACACATGCACACAACCCCCCGCGGTGGCGATATGGCTGTGAAATTTAGCTTCAATCAGCTGGCTGATGGGTCGATCGGTGCTGCCGCTGTGAGAGGACAGAGATCAATAGGAGAAGCCAACTAAGGCGTGAATCGCCGGCAGAGGTGAAGAGCAGCTTCTGAATCGATATGACAGTCACTCAGCTGCAGCTTCAGGCCTCCAACGATTCGGTTATATGTGTGTTTGTGTGTGTGCTTTTGAACTTTGTTGATGCAGCAGGATGACATGACACCATGCGTTTTTTTCCCAGATTGAATAAGTGGATTTAGAGCTGCAGCCCATCCAAACTTCAAGGCTACAACCACAAGTTTGCATATCGATAGTTTTTATCAGCTGAACTTGTGTGTGTGTGTGTGTGTGTGTGTGTGCACGTGTGTGTGTTTGTCCTTGTGCAACAGATTACCAGAGCATATCAAATTTCTTTTTGGCACCTAACAGGTCTTTTCCACCAGCAGATGGCAGCATGGCTGCTTCACGATGCTGAGGCTACCAGAGTTTTTTTTTTTCTGCTGTATCAGACAGCACACCACTGAGTCACCTTAAACCTCCTCTCAGTGGTCTGTGAATCATTTATTTTGATGATACTGTTTGTGTTTATGAGCTTTGAAGAAAATAAATCCTATCTATCTCTCTGTTTACCCATCTATCTATCCATCTCGATCGGGGTGTCAGGTTGGGCATCATGTTGCGTAGGACAATTAAATAAATCAATTAGACACAGATTTATTGATCAGAGGATAAATATCTTACATGCACCATACTCTTTTCAAGGTATCCTAATAATCGAGTGTTCTTGTTGATATCTGTGACACTGTTTTAAGGCACATCATCGAACCCTGACATCCATAATGAAGCAGCATGAATCTTCCAATACAGTCCGATCATCGATTTCCACTGCTGAGTTTTCTTCCAATCCTCTGAGGTCAAATCTTTGGGAAGAGGAGGTTAAAATCTTTGTCTGACCAGCAGTGTGTTGATTTGGCTGCCAGCCTGCTTGTCGACAGTGTTTTTCACGCTTCAGCGGAGCGTGAGAAGAACACGCATTCCCCTCATTGGAGGAACTCGCTCAAAAGCTCTCCCTCTTTCTCCCTCGTGCACACACACACACACACGCAACAGCAGAAGTCACCGCAGTGTCAAACTCACACCGTTGCTCAGTGAGACCGGTTTGTTGCTCCTCACACTCAACAACACACACTTTGTGGTTCGGGCAGCGCTTCATTTTATAATCCGCCTCAGGCTGTAATGACTTTATGATAAGCAGGAGTAACTCGTGTAAACAATATGGATTGCCCTGTGGAAGCAATTTAGACGCTGAAGTGCATCTCTACCCCGTCTGTGCCAACTAATGTGCCGGTTTGAATCCCGAGACTGAACAATTAGGGATGAATAATCATCCTCTCCTATAGGTGGAGGTTTATAACCTCTAAACCGCTCCACGGGGGCTGATCGGTGGCCCACTCAGCGCTGTGAAGCAGAGACGTGAGGGAGGACAGTGAAAACAACAGGAAGTTTGTTCTGCATTGTGGGCCAGCCTGCTGATTTTTGCTCGCTTGTCAACAGTCGCAGCAGAAGCGGAGGCTGTGACGCGCGGCTCATGGGCGCAATTAAGGCGCTCTGAAATCCTTGTCGCCCGAAAAGAGTCATAGCTCAGTCAAATCTGACAACACGGACATTTTTAGATTCAGCCGGACATGCGCTCTCCTGGGGTATCATTATCGCTGATGTCCATGTTACAAATAAATCAGCTTAGATGTCAAAAAAAGACCTCTTGACTGGGAATCAGCAGCATGATGAACCATGAGGATTTTTCTCACAAGTCACAGTAAGTTGACAGGCGTGTTGTCTCTATTTTGTGTCAAGTGTCTTCTGCACTCCAAAGTGTGACTGAATGTGTGTATTTAAAAAAAAGAAGAAAAAAAAAGATCACAAGTGATGTGCTGACAGCAGCATTCAAGCGCGGGTAAAATATGCCTCTGCTAAAAGCCGGCGCCTCTCTCCTCACCTCCTGCACCCTGCTATGAAAAGAAGGGCTCCTGTAATCTCCCGGTGCAAGAATGAGCTTGGTGTGAGCTGCAGTCACCAGCAGCGAGAGTGACGGCCGATCACTAAAGATCAGTAATGGGTTTCTCACGGGGGACAAAGAGTTCCCTAAAGTAGAGGTGAGCAGGTTGGGAGATGGAGGAAAATTAATATAGTAGCGTCGCTGTGCTAACTTTCGGCTTTCTGCGCGCCCGCGGATGAGGATCATTTATCCAGCCCTATTGGTCCAGACTGTTCCCAAGTCAGATGGAGTCGGGGCTCTGATACTGATTCCTTATGTGACTCACAGTAATCTCTGTGGATTATGGCGTCATGACTCACTAGAATGAGCTGTCAGACTCTGCCGGAGCAAGGAAACCATCTAAAACTCAGAATATATAGTTTTAGCTGGTGACACACACACACGTGTATATATACAAAATGTTAAGAGCATGATGCACTTGTTCTCAGGATGTTGTAATTATCTTCACATCTGTTGCATATTATGTTTTTATGACAATTAATTTACTGCATATTTGTATCTTTTTGCTCAGTTTAAAGGCGCATTAGTTGATTTTTGTCCACTTTGGAGCAGCAGGATGATCTATGACTGTTTCTAATCATGAAAGTGTTAGCCAGCCAGGAAGAAAACATAGTGCTTCTCAGATTATGTTTTTTTTTCTTTCTTTTATCAGTGCAATGAGCAAGTGTTTGCTGATATCATATTTCATTTGTAAAGTATATAATTGTAGCACTTCCTGCACACACACACAAACCATTGCCTGTGAGCATAATCCAGGAAGCAATTACAACATAATTGGGAAAACAAATTAGCAGTATATAAACGTGATGTCTTAGAGAAGGAGTTGTTCCTTCTCTGTAATGTTACACTGCGTTTTATAATCCTCTCTCGCTTTCGCCTCAAACCACAGTGTTATTTTCACTTTGATACACAAATAAGAACAAGTGACATTTGAGTGTCAGAGTTTTGAAATGAGGTATAATAAGGACTAATGACTAAAACTGTTAAAAGAAAAATAAAGCTGACGCTGAAGTACTAAAATCCTCAACATTCACACGTTGATATCTGCAGTAGAAACACAGCGTTTTCAGTCCACCTGCAGAACATAAAGAACAAGAATTTCACGACTGTCCAGAGTCGACCAGTGTGTGTCATGTTCTGCCCTGAATCCGGAGAGTAACCCAGATAAACACTGACAGATGACTGCCGCTCACTGACACTGACCTAATTGGCTGTCAGCTGGCTTGTTGCTTCGGCCAAACTTCTACAATCATGTAAACCATTATGTTTCCCAATCCATCTGCGTCCCCCTCTCTTTCCAAGAATAATTCATGCTTTAAACCTGACGATTGTTGGTGTGAAAACAGGATCAAATGATGAGAAATGAGTTGTTTGTATTGATTTCAATGGCAGGAGTATTTATTTAGGCTGAAGAAGAAGGAGAGGAGAATTAGGATTGGAGCATCTGAGTAAAACAATGGTGTGAAAATGATGCAGATCTAGCAAAGAGATGAGCTACGAGTAGGAGGGGATGGTGTGTGTGTGTGTGTGTGTGTGGAGGGGTGTGAACCCAATCAGTGTGCGACATCAAACGGCAATAATTCTCCCTTTACAGCCGTTTATGACAAACTGGATGATGATAAGCAAAAATTTAATTTGAGGTGATCTTGGAGCTCCGTCCTTCAACTTAAACCAAAACTCGAAAAAGAGCAAGTTTTCGACGCGGCGCCGAGACGACGGAGACAACAAATCCACTTTTGCAGATTGAGAATCAATTCAAACGTCAAAACATTGTTATCCTCCGCCGATTTAAAGAAGGTCGTTCGCGCTTTTATCTCGTCTTTAAACTGCTCCGGCTCTCGCGGCTCTTCCGGGATGTTCTCATATCTTCAGCTCATTAAGAATTCAGTAGCTGAGGGTTTTAATTGATGCCATTCATCCCGAATTTTATCATCTCCTCACCGCCGAGCAGGTGGGGCGAAGAGTTACTCGGGATTTTACAGATCATATTGAAGGCGGAGAAGCTTCACACCAGCAGTGGCTTCATGTGGGGCCCTTGTGACTGCTCTTAATATATATTTTTTTGTACTGTTGTAACTTTCAGAGATGCTCTGTTGTTTCTGAAAATTGAGACTATATTTCCTAAAAACTCCACTTGTTACTGTTTCAGACCTCATCCCGCTGAGACTGTGGAGTTGGAATAGGTAAAGCATATCAGCACTTTTCCCCAGAAATCCAGCCCGCTGGCATGGAAGTTGAAATGTAATGTAGCGGCCCTCCGAGGCCGCCGGTCCTCTCTGTAATGGGCTGGTTTTTGTCACATTAATTATAATGTGGAAGCAGAAGGTCTTCAGAGATGGAAACTCACTTGAAGACACTGCCAAGTAACTTTTCTTTTTTTTTTTTTGGCTCGCACAACTTTCTCTCAAATCCTCATGTCAGCTTTTAGCTTTGATCTTTATCTTCAAGGCCATTAGTGTCTAAAATCCAAAACGCTTTCATATTGTGTTTGTTTTATTTGTCTTAATTGGTGCTTTTCCTTGTAGTGACACGCCGAGACGTGCAGGATTTCTCCTCCTGATAAGAGAGCACTGAATGTTTAGTCTTTGCTTTTGACAGCTTTTGACATGAAAATGAGTTTTTTTGTTTTCTTTTTTACTGCACTTTAACTCACCATACCAGGTAAAGCACAAGTCTGATTAATAACATAAACAAAGGGTCAGTAAGCATGCTAACATGGACAATACAAACATGAGTAAGAGTGTTTTTTATAGTAAACCTAAGTCTCTTGTACACGTACATAAATATTCTTTGACTGTGTTAACTTCTGTTGCTTCTTGAGCCACGGCATTTCTCCACACAGCGTGCAGAGTATAATGATGAATGTGTATGAAATTGATGCGAGAACAATGAGATGGGAGCCAAAACAATCATTTTTGGGGCCATAAAACGTCAAAAATGAGCTGGAAGTTGCAACGCAGCTTAGTTAAGCTGAGGAGAACTGCTGGGTGACGATTCCCTTATTTTAATTAAATCATTGTTAAATAAGTGTAGATTTAAATGCCAAGTTATTGATGTTAAAATGCTGCATTTTCGAGTAGTATGGTATGTATAGTTTCAGTTTTTATGTCTTTTTCAAACCCCTTCTCCTGCATGCATGTATCTTGTCAAACACTTCAGAGGCCACGAGTGATTGATTGGCGTTATTATGAACCACAGCTACTTTAGCGGATGGTCCATGTTGCAGGCAGAAGCTGACCGCGTCTGTTCAACCTTACAGCAGAGCTGAGCCTCTGCGGGGTGTCGGCGCCCGCCCGCCCCGAAGGCCGCGGGTGCCCGACTGTTATGAACGCTCGCGCCAGACGATAAATGCATCAATAGGTAATTAATTAGCGAGCTCCGGTGTTATCAGCCCACACAGAGACCGGAAGCGCTGACGGTCAAGGGGAGAGAAATCTGTCATCCTCTGCCTCCTCTGGGCTTCAGTTAGATGCATAATCATCTGTGTGCATTTGTGTGTGCGTGTGTGTGTCCTTTTGCGGTTCTTTTGAGTTAGCCATATCTCATCTCCTCTTCACCTTGCCTGTACTTTCACCTCAAGTTTCCTCTGCAAAAAAAACAGCCTTGTGAAGAGCCGAGCTGAGCTTTCGCCCTCTCTTTGGCCGTTTCTTACAAACAAAAGCTCGCCCGCACGACCTGCCCGCTTTGGAAAATGTTGCGAGATTGAAACAGGAAGTCGCTGGATGTATTTCCTTTTTGTTTCGTTCTTTTATCCCCACGAGATGCAGGAGAAAGGAAATAGAACAGATGAAAAAAGCAGCAGATAAAAGAGTGGGTGCAGTGGGTCTTTTTCCTGCCCACTGCAAAACACACACACACACCCACACACACACACAGACTCACAGACACTGCACTTATGCACTCATTCATATGCACTTTCACGTTATTTCATGACTCATCTTTTATGCATGGCCCCGTTGCCGCTCTCGTCTGAAGCGGAGAGCGGGATGGCACTCAGAGAAGATGCAGCTCGTCGTGTTGGCACCCCGAGGAGGGCTGAAGTGGAAGCCAGTGGCTCAGGCAGACAATCTGCGCCCCGGCTGTGAGCCCGGCCGAACCTTTTTGGCCTTTTGCAGGCCGGTGGCAACGGTGGCTTACGGGATCCTCGCAATTTCTGAATGCTGTGCTGCTGTTGTTTCCCTGGCTCTTTGAATGAGTGGATTAACTGTGGCTCCACACAGGAGCACTGTGAGGAATCACTGCCAACAAAGGGATAGAGAATACAAATAGTCACATATAGATGCATCCACACTGGACACTGGCTTTTGACATTAAATGTTAAGTCCAGTTTACTGTCAGTTTTAGTTTTGGGAACACTAGCTACATTGGGATATACCTTTTTTTCCACAAGTTAAAAACTGCATAAATGCCAACTTTCAAACACACATTCCTCCAGGTATGTAAATGTAATTAATACGAAATAACGGCAACATTTACTGACTCATTTGAAAGTGATAGATTTCCAAAAACCCTCTGCAGCCCGGCCCTCCAACATGAGAGGGTCACACACACCGTACAGTAAGGCAGAAATTCAAGCCGATTATCTAAACAACTTTGTTTGGAAGTGAAAACCAAAATACAGGCACCCTCATCGCACAGGTTCACATGCATAGGTAGAGTAGTTCAAAGTTGAACCAGTTGGTTTTTAAAGTGGATATTTAAATATAAATTTACTATTAGCGTTTTCTTATTTCTGTCTAATATGTTTTGGATAACCCAGAAGTTTGTTAGTAATGTGGATTATCATCTTCTGTTTAGTCAGTATTCTTTTAAGTGATACTGCCTTCTTATCAGATTTCAGCACCACACTGTGACAGAAACCACAAAAATCTTAGAATCAATTCGTAAAAGTGCAGGGCTAAAAATCTCTCATCCCTCTCTATCCTAATCCCTTAAATTGTGTCACCTGAGTATCCAAATGACTTCACCACTTCAAACAATCCAGAGAAACTCCCGCTGTTCACGTCTTATCTCATAGCTCTCACACTGAAGGAGAGCGCGGCTGGAAGGAGAGGAAAGTATAAAACATAAATGTAAAAAAGGTGACAGAAAGCGAGTGCTGTAGGATGGAGAGATGTGCAAAGTGCGGGGAAGGGTAACTGTAGGAGGCAATGTAGCTCCATTCGAGCGAGAAGCAGGTTGAAAGGACAAACAAAGCCCTTCAACATTTCCTTCCTAATGAATCGCCGTCAGTCCGGAAACACCTCGCTCCTGAAACTTGACTCGAGCGGCAAAGTGCTTCCAGGACACGAAGATCGGTGAGAAGAAAGACAAACAAGCAGGATTGCTTCTCGTCTCTGCGTCTTGGCGGTGTCATGACCGCGCCCTCTGGAGGGAAACACGACACACTACATACAGTTCGCTCCTGAACTTTGTCAGCACTGGTTTTAATTTACCTCAAAGTTCAGGGCACGTTGAAAACACTCACTGTTGTAATCCCCAAGCTCTACAAGTAAACTCATCACTGGCTCATGATTTATTAAAAGTGATATATACAATCAAAACCTTATGCGCGCCCATGTCTGTCTTGAAGGAACTGAATTAAATCGAAAACTTCACGAAATCTTTGGATTTAAAATACAGTTCGTCAAAGCTAAAAGTCTTTGTACAAGATGAGAAACAAAACTTTGGACAAAATAACATCAATGGCATCAAAGCTGAGCTGCATTTTCAAGTACAGCTTTGAATAAAATTTTGTACATACAGATGGAAATAATTATATTTTCTTTATTGTCAACTAATCTCATGAAAAGGCTTAAAATCCAGCCGCCCCATTACTTCTTGAAATCCGTCTGTGGCTCTCGGCCACTTGCCTCTTTAATGCTTTTTAAGACCTCAGTCTTTTAAAATTTTTTGAAAAGAAGCAAAATAATTTCCTTAACCAGCTGGCCGCTGTGGTTTTTAGCAAACGTTACTCAAACAGCATTTGTTGGGGATTATTTTCAGCAGATGGATTAAAACACATTTGCTGCTCTAATGACTGTTCGCAGCAGCAGGATGGTGTTTGTGGGACCGATTCAAAATAAACGACAGAGTATGTGTGTTCATCTTAACGAAGGAACGTGTCTCCCAGCGCAACTTTGTGACTCGTTAATGAGTCTTTAATCGTTTTTATGGTCAAGAAACTGGACCCCGACTGCACAGAGGAATAAGATTTGTCAGATTCTGGCTTACACAGACGAGACGTGTTGGTAGTATTAGTTCGCTGTTACTTTTATTTCCAGGCATTTGTTGACATGAGAAAATTAAGAATATCACCAGACTTATCTTTTAAACCGTGTCCCCAAATTGAATAAAGTCAGCATTAAGTGCATTAAACAGGAAAACACAGTGTGATGCTCCAAATGGAGTCAATAATAATGCAATAATCAATGCACGCTGTGGCATTTTTCCAGAATCATTTCATATCACTTCTCGATATCATTAGCACGTTAGCATCACCTGTCGTGCAAACGACACGCTGGAGCTGACACGCTTTTTTATTGGGATAAAACTGATGACGTCTGCCTCGCTCCTCGCCGCAGCAAAGCCTGTTTGCAATAATGACACATTACCAGGCAGCATTTTCAGACTCAAGTGCGACTTCACTGTACATCGTAATCATCCTTTTGATCTTTGGCTAATATACCCACTTAACCCCCTACCTACAGGCAGAGTGGGAAATGCAAAGAGGCGTTCCCGCTCTGCAAACTCCTCTCTCCGAGCCTCGCTTCTTAATTCCAGCTACTTATTGCCGTGCTAAGCAGGGACATCAGAGCCCATCGAGAAAGGAGGCTTTGAGAGCTTGTTTTGGCTGCGGTCCTAGTTATGAATTTCTCATTGGTATTCCTTATCCACAGTCTGAAGTAAAAGTACAAGCAATGCCCACAGAGAGGCCGACTCTGTCCCAGAACTCTCCCAACCAGCAGCCTCTATTAGCAACAGCCGCAGCTCCTTCATTTTATTTTTTAATTCCATTTTAAATCACCAGTGTGTGCATGCGGGTCCCCTCAGGGCGCCGTTGTTGGACCCCGCCAATTTCCTGTCCACGCCCGGCGTTCCCCACCACGACTGCTGATTTGTGTTTGTCCAGCTCTTAATGTTGTCACAGTCTGTTTTTAATCACGAGCTGTGTTTGTCCAGACCCCCGTTCAATTATTCATCCTGTTTGCTCAACGGGGCGCTGCCTCGCAACAGCGGCGCTGACGTGAATTTAACTTGAACTAAGAAACAAAAGCACGAGTAGTTCGGTGCGGTTTGGAGAGAAGCGCATTGTGTGCTGTAATATCTCCCCGAGTTTCATCTCTCGATGGCCGGACCGGCGCTCAAAAAGATTAGATCAATAAAGCAGATTTTAGAAGCTGGATTTCGCCCTCTGGGGGAAAGAGGGAGGCAGAGACAGAGTAAAAGACAGATAACGAGAATAGGTAAGAGGTTGAGGGGAGCAGCTGCAACAAAGTATAAATACACAGAAAATATATACAGTACGTGAGTCAATATACTGTATTGAGCCTGAGAGAAGGGAGGGCAGAATTTGATCATGCCGCCTCTATCCCGTCTCACATCTTCACACGAGATGTCATTCACGCGTCTCACCCCCCTCCTGACAGCTTTTTCTCTGCAAGTAGGTCACTTAAAAAAATAAGGCTGTAATGAGAGAAGTGCAGTTTTATCGCAGCTCTCCACACTCCATAATTGACAAAATGACAGTGAGAGTTGGGGGGGGGGGGGGGGGGGGGGGGGGG
>JAVQJZ010052924.1:0-20964 GCA_036025355.1 Leiopotherapon unicolor | reverse complement strand
TCCTGCCAGAGAGTTAATTGGAGGTAAAAGATTCATAAAGCAATTAAACCAGCAGAGAAAGTTCTAGCTTTGAGAGCAAATTCATTAGGTTCATCTCCTTTAATTTCACCCATTTCCTTGTTAAATGATTTTGAAAATGAGCCAGGGCAGTAATAGCTTATTGTCACGTTTATGGTTGAAGCTCTCTTATAATTACATCGCAGGCAGAAACATTTAATGATTTTTTTTTCCCCTGCTGAACAAAATGGTTGTAGAACCGCATGCGTGTGAGGGGATGTGTCAGATATCTTTTTCATGTTGTTTCAGTTCCTCCTGGTTGAAGTTCCAGATCAACAAATTAAGGTTTAAATGTAGAAATGTAGCTAACATGGTGACCAGGCCTGGTTTGTGGGAGCAGGGTTTAGCATATTAACTCCACATGTACATTATTATATACATAAATATGCTTTACATAAAATGCACAATTTGCATCGAATTTACATGACTTATAAGCATTTTCACTGAGGGAGAATTCTTCCTGTTGGTGCGACAACAGAGAGAAATACTGTTCACATGATTTGATACTTATGTCTTAGTTTTCCAAGATCTTGGAGGAACTGTTTACCCCCAAAATCCACCATTTGTTCTGATGTTGTGTAGCAGCGAGCTCCTCTGTTTCTGCATGCAGCGCATACAAACAGTGTCCATCAACAGCACACTCCAGAAACAAGCGGATTAAGTCTGCTTACTGACTTTTTTGTCATTTTGTCATTTTGTCTGACATCCTCGAAATGTGAATTAGTGTGGAATGGGCACCCAGCTGCTGTGTTCATTTCTTGCTCATTGTCTGTCCTCTGGGTTTAATTTCCCAACAGCGCAGATTCATAAATACAATCTCTCAAATTGCAACTAAAGCATCCTCACAGTTCTCAAACTTAACTCACGACAGGGTGGAAAGGGTGCTTCTTTTTTTTGCATCACCTCAATCTTCTCCTCCTTCTCCCCCCCTGCCCTCCGCAAGGCCCTGGAGGAGCGTCTGAAGCAGGAGCAGAGGGAGGAGGTGCACGCTCTGAAGGAGGCCCACAGGAGGACGCTGGAAATCCTGAGGCAGCAGTCGGAGCAGGAGCTGCAGACGCTGCGATTCGAGCTGGAGGACGAGGGGAAGGCGAAGCTGGGTAAAACACTCCCAACAACTCTCTCCCTCTGTAGCCGCTGTGACGAGGTTTCCTCCCACAGCTTCCCTCTCTCTTTCTCTCTCTGCGGCGTGGTTTTTAAACTACAGTGGTGCCTTAGTGAAGATGTTCCTACCCACGGTGATTATGTCTGCACCTGCTGTGTTGATGCACAAAAAATCATCCTCATTCTCCGTCTCGTAACTGTTGAAAGAATCGAAGGAAGCACAACCGCCCGTGAACAGACCTCCACGAGAAGTTTGAAAAGTCCATTTGAGGAACTCTGTGTGATATCACTTACACACACGGTCATTAGAGTTTTTACCAGCCCGTCATCTCACCTCACAGTGATGATGTTTCTAACTAACTGTGGTGATGGGATGCTGCTTAATGTTTCCACCTCGTGTGCTGAAGCTCACTCACTTTTTGACTGTGGTGTGTCTGTCTGGCAGCGTCTCTCCGTGCAGAGCTGAACCACCTCCACGCCACCGCCATAGAGCATCTGAAGCAGCTCCACCTTAAAGAGTACACTGCCGCCAAGAGAGAGGTGGAGAACGCCATGGAGCACAGCCACAAGCAGGTGACTGAAAAACATCTCTTTATATATAGATATAGATATATAGATATAGATGTTTTCCGTCTGTCTTCTTTTCTGGTGATTGAGTGTGACTTAGTTAACTCACACTACCTCTGCTCGTTGCTCCCCTCCACTAATGTCTCAAGGAACAAGAGCTCCTTGTTCGCATCTCGGACCTGCAGGCGGAGCTGTGTTCCCGTAGCAACCGCATCACCGACCTGGACCACGAGATCCACTCTCTGAACGAGACCATCGACACTCTAACCAGAGAGCTGGAGCTGAAGGGCAAAGAGGTGCTGCGGGTCCGGAGTGAAGCCAACCATCAGATAAGGTATATACACATATGTATACATATATATAGATATGTCTGTGTGTGTGTGTGTATAGGGATGAAAAGAGTAAAAAAAAAATGTACCAAGATAAGTATGAAATAAGTAAGTTAAAATGTTACTACATTCCATGGTGAGCGGTTTATGCTGATGCTAATGTCATATGATAGGACAATTACACTGGAGACCATCCTTAGGCTAAGATAAAGTCCATTAACATCCAGGGTCCCCGGGTTAGTCCAGCAGCTACAGCCCACACACACACACACACACATCAGGCTGAAACAAAGCCTGCACTTCCTGTTGTAGTGAAAGAGTTTGCAGTTGAACTCGCCTGTCTGAACGGTGTCATATGAACCTCACAATCTGTCCCCGACAATCTGCCGTCGGTTTACCTTTTTCTCCGCTGGTTCGTTCTGAACGCAAACTAGAAGCAGTCCACTCGACCTCTCTTTACCGCTGGGGTTAGAAAGTGTATTTAAGTCAAAATTACTTTAGTAAAAGTGGAATGACTGATTTTTAAAAACCTGTTTGTCTACCAGAGGGCACGTCGATTCAAGTCAAGTCGATTTTCATCACTTAAGTCATGCAGGCTTTAGCGGCCTGTGCCTTTAACCCTGCCTGCGGTGATTCTGCCCCTGCTTATCTGTAAGCAAAGACATTGTCCTCTTGAAGGAAACTTGATTTTACAGTGTTCCGTATATAAATGCAACACACTCCTCATTCCTTCCTTCCACTTAGATTGCAGACAGATAAATTCTCGGGTATTAACAGTAGCTATGGATACCAGTTCATTTTAGCATTACAAGAGACGTTCCCTGCTCCGGCTCTGCTCTTTGGGTCCCAGCTGAGTTTGCAGCTGCACATCTTCTCCTCCTCCTCTATAATTTAGTAAAACTAAGATGTCAATCTCCTGGCCCCATAGCAGGTAATTAAGTGCATTTGTGAGCAACATCCATGTGCAGCAAAAGCTCCTCATGTTACACACATGATTACTATTAATGTGTAAAATCGTCACGCTTTGCAGCACTTAAGGAAAAATGTGTCCAGCACACATCACACGTTGCATGATTTTATTCTTACACTACTGTGATGTTTAGTCGTGTTTCATTCATGAGCTGTGCCTGTCTCTGTCGCAGGGCCCACGAACAAGACCTTTCAAAGAGACATGAGAGGGAGCTCGGGGAGATGACTGTAGTCCATCACAGGGAAACACAAATCATGCTGGCTGACTTCAACAAGGCCCAGGAGGTCCTCAAAGACAAGATTTCTGCTCTGCAAATACTGTAAGTCAGAGAAATGTGTAATTAAGTCTCTTGTGCTGCTCCTTTGGTCTGCCAGTGTTTCAGCATATCTAACATGGCCTCACAGTTTTCTCATTTTGTGGAAAAATCATTGCTTCCTCCTTCTGTAACTCTGAAATGAATATTTTTCTCTCTCCTCCTGAGTTTGCTTACACATGTCACGTCTGTGTGTCCAGGTTGGAGGGGACGGAGGAGAAGCTAAGAAATCGAGAAAGCCGACCAGAAGATCTGCATCTTATAGCAGAGCTCCGAGAGATGGTCACTGAGAGAGAAGCTCTGGTCAAAAAGCTGGTGGTGAGTAGACTGGGGGGGGGGGTCTGTTGGTTCTATAAGAACAGCTGAACCTTCAGCAGAACTGAGGTCACAGGTATCACCAGCTGACAGCTTAACTGTTGCTAGCAGACAAAGTGTCTCTAGTTAATGCGCGCTGCAGTATCAGTGTCATCAAAGATGGTCTCCCACAGACAGACGCACCACTCTGTGTGTTTTTGGTCTTCAAAGATAGAAAGACACTCCACTGTGGATGAACTGAATAATGTCTCCAGCTCATTTAACATGCATATCGCACTTTCTCCTAAAATATGGATAAATATTTGAGTTCATTCTTCATCTTGGGAATAGCCACAAGATCCACAATTAGTAAAAGAAGTAACTGAGCAAACTGCTCACTTTTTTATTTGACTGTCGCTCATTGATGTTGTCTTGTTTACAGGATGACAAGAAGTTCTACCAGCTGGAGTTGGTCAACAGAGAGACAGGCTTCAACAAAGTCTTCAATTCCAGTGCCAATGTTGGTGTAATCAACCCTCTGATCAAGGTGAGCACTCTCATACCCAGAAGCCTTTGTCAGTGTCGGAGTGGCGTTCTTTCGAGGACCATGTGGGTGTTTGTGATCATCAGTCTCTTTGAACTGAGTGGCCTCCAAACAACAACCACACATGCATGAGAGGGCAGTTTCTCTGTGTCATGAATACCAACGCTCTCTTCTGACGGCCCTCCGTTGCTCTACCCTAAACACCACACGTCCGGTTCACCAAGCATGCTTTGGATTTTTTCACCACACACACTTCAACTGGATTTAGCAAACACACTACATACAAGAACAGGTAAACCCACATACACACAGCCAAAACACACATTTTTACAGTCAATCTAAACTGAAGACTACTGAAACACACGCTGTACCTTATCCAGCTCAAACATTAGTCTGTCTCTCACCAAAGAGGAGTCATATCTGTGCTTGATTTCATCCAGTTTTTTATACATAATTATACATAATCTGCTTGTATTTTTCATTCTTACCTTGAATTTAGCCTCTTGTTTGAGGACTATGAAACGCCAAAGTTCCCAATCGCCCCGCTCTCCTTGAAAACCTGGCGCACGTGTGAACATCACGCGCCGTCACACAGGCTGGTCTCTGTTTACAAAGCTGCTCATCAGCCTTCGTGTGTGCGCAGCTGTCAGAACTAACTGTTTGATCCAGTTTTGGAGCCAGTCAGAAACAATGAAGCTTGATTTCAGCAGCGTAACGTCGCTCCTCTCACCTCCTCCTCCTCCTCCTCAGCCTCTTGCTCTTAGGTGACATATACATCCTATATTCCCTCACTTTACATCTCTAAGCTCTCGTGATCAGGATTAGAAAGATGTCTGACTTTGGCAGTATCGTGACAGTGTCAGCAGATCGGCTCTTACAGCCCCTTTACACCTGCACACATTTTCTATCATTCATTTTGCTGCAAGAAGCTTTGTACTCTATCGTACTAAACATATTTAGCTCTACAAAAATTAGATATATTCTACCCTTTCTAACTTTTGGTGTCTTATGTCAGTACTTTGGCTCTGAATGGTGTAGTACACTTGATGGCAACATGACCCAAAACACATATGTTAAAGTTGAATAAAACAGAGTTTAAGCTGCAATCAATAATCAGTGATGATAATGATAGTTATTATTATTATCATTAACTCCATGTGCAGGTCCTGTGCATGTTTAACACAAAGGCAGATGGGATGTTTGACGTTTTAATGGATTTTCTGTAATACCAACTAAAAATGCAGAGGAAAACCAGCTTCACCACCTCCTGCGTTCTTAAAGGTCGTTTCAAGGAAACAGCTTCTCGTGGTCGCTTCCGACTTCTCGGTTCACCATAGTAACGGCTCCTCGTTCCCTCAACGCGCAGCTGATGTAGAGATAATTTGCCGCGAGCTGAGTGCCGTCCTCTAACACAGAACCACCTTCCCCACCTGTCTGTGTGTGTGTCCGTAGTTAAAAACAGGCAGCCAATCAGAGCACCGCCTCACCAGCTTCCCTAGCCAGTCAGCTCTCCGATTGGTCAGCCCTCCCACCATGACCCACGAAGGGCAGGAAGAGGAGGGACGGGAGGCGGAGGAGGTAGGACCGGGGGCCCGCTGTGTGGCTCCTCACTCCCCCCTCCAGAGGTCCCTCCCCAGACTTAAGAAAGCCCTGCCACCGCTCAGCCCTCTCTCTCCTCTTCCTCAGCATCCTCTTCCTCCTCCTCCTCCTTCTCCTCATCCTCCACATCATCCCATGCCAAGCCTTGCTCTTCCTCATGCTCCTCATCCTCAGGAAGCCCTGGTGCGGCCTCAGGGCCTGCAAAACTTTAGGAGGTGAGAACAAATGTGACTTGCAGCCACCTCCCGCGCCTCACTTTCACTTTCACCTAATTCAGTCAGTGAATTATGTGTTTGCTGCCCCCACTGTCTGTTCCTCTCACCTCATTTCTTAGCTTCCCTCACTCCTGTCCTCACCCGCCTCCCCCAAACCTGAAGAAGGGCTTGTTTTTTAATAAAAGGAAGATATTGGCCTTCTGTCAAAAAACAGATGTTTATGACTCACCTCCGACACTCATTCGCTGCTACACAGACAGACATGAGCAGACACTCCAGAAATTTAGGATCTTAAATGACTTTTTATCAAGTCATTTCTTATAAAACATAAATTTTACGATAAATTCACATCCAAGATCACCGTGGACACAAGTCCTTGTAGATGTGTGGGATTTAAAGGAGCAGTGTGTAGGATTTAGTATCATGTAGCAGTGTGTAGGAGCAACTACAGTGGCTGCCAATTCAGCTCACTAAAGCTCCTCTCCAGAGCCGTTATTAGCTCTTTCTAAGTCAACCAAAACACAACCAGTCTTACGTTCAGGTGATAAAAATGTAATTATGAGTATTATATTCCTAAATCCCACACACTGCTGCTGTCAGTTTGTGTCACATCCAACTTAATACACCTCCCTTAATACACACTGTGTAGATTCATGTAAATGTTACCAACAGGTGGCTTTTCACCAACTGTAAAATCTCTTCAGACACATCTATTTTACACAAAACATGGCAGGTCAGTGTGCTTGGGGTTGCCTGAGAATGAAACACTGGGAGAGGATGCCGTCACTCCTCACAACGTTCGTGACGCTGGTTTGATCTGCAACTCGAGGATGAGACGACATCCAAAACCCAACAACAGAGAATCTTTAGCATCCCTAAACTGTAGCAAGAATTGTTGAAGTGTGAGGAAAAAATGTGCCATGTAAGATTTAAATGGTTTCATCTTCTCTAATTCTTGGTATTTTATTTTAGGCCTCAGCCAGCACTGATTACTAAACTGATATATTTATTTGACTCCGTTAGTTCAGGGTCAACAGAGAAATAAAGTGAAGATATAAACTCTTTTTGATCCATCACCTGCTGCCTCCTTTTTCTATCATGCCACCATCAAACAAGCATCTTTGACTCCTCACTGTCCCGTCTGCTTTTACTGAAGTTGCTAAAAAAAAAAAAAAAGAGCCAACCCTGAAATTTGGTATTTACAAATCAGTCTCAGAGGGACTTCAAACCGTGCGACTCAAAGAAAAAATGAGCGGTGTGAAGGCGCTGCAGTAACGTAACGCTCTTGTGCTTTTGTTCTCTCAAAGCGGAAAGGCAGCGGACACACAGAGGAGGTGAAGCAGCTCTGCTCGCTGCGTGCACTGATTAGAAAACCCTGGGGGGTCGACTACAGGGGGGTAAACTGCAAACTATCCAACCAAAGGCTTAGTTTGAAATCTCAGTGTTTGTTGAGAAAAGTCACTTTGTTAGTTCTGTTTTTTCTCTCTTTGTTTTAAATTTCACAGTTATTTTGAGTTTAGAGCAGTGAAAGTTTTTCTCGCTTTTCCAAACTCTTCATCTGCTCAGCTGCCTCTCAGAGGGATGACAGTGATGGGAATTCTTGGTTTTGGGTTTAACAACATTTTTTTCACTCTTGCAGTTACAATGACTTAGCTCTCCTGATAACCATATAGCATATTATAATTACACACTCCTGTGGGCACTGTTTCCTGAAACCGTCCTCCCACAAAGACTCAACCACCTGCAGGTGTGAATGTGTGTGTGAATGGTTGTCAGCCTGCATTTATCAAACCTCCGACAGACTCGCTCAGGGTGTTCCGGTCTGGACATAGACAATGGATGGATGGAGGCTCACTTGTTGCTGGTTATGGTTTGATCCCCCTGTGCATGTGTCATGTGAGGGAATGTGGACATCACGCCGGCCTTCGCTTGTTTGGCATCTGTTACACACACTCACTGGATCTCCCTGATTGCACCGGTGCTGCCTCCTGTCACCGCACACGGGAGTCTCACTCTGATGCTTCCTGTTGTAAAGATGCCTGACAAGTTTGCAGGCGCACAAGCTTTCCCGCTATCTGCCCACATGTGAGTGTATCTGATTGTAGAAATCACCCGGAGCGTCTCTCCCGTCTCATCTTCTTCACAAATCTTGTTTCCTTTTCCTCCCTCAGCCTTCCTGAGGCCACCGCCACGTCACCATCAGACCCGAGGGCAACGGAGGCGGGAAAAAGGAAAGATCACGTTGCAAAAGAAGAGGAGCTGTACGCGCAGTACTTCTCTTTCTGACCGGCAAAAAAGAAACCCAATTCTGTCAAAAAAGAAAAACAAAACAAAAAAAAAACGAAGCAATGGGATGGAGATCTGAAGTTGGACAGCGATCAAACTGCAGTCATTTGGGCGACATTAGTATCAAACTGCTAAACACGGCAATCCCATCAGTCACACTGAGGTCCCAGTGTGATCCCGACCGTAGGGCGTCCACACATGGCGAGCGTGATGAGTGCGGCGGCCCGTCAGTGCGTCATCATGAGAGCGAGCACACTAGCAGGAGGTTAGTTCACATTTGTCTCTTTATTTATGCCATCTGCGACGCTGCAAAACACCACATTTATATCTAAAGCTGCGAGAGGCAACATACACAGCGAGAGATAAACATAATCTAAATACTATAGAAAACATTTGGTAGGACCTGAATTAGTTTTTATTATTTTATTATTTCTTTGAAATTTCAAATTAGCAACTTACAATCTTCACACTCTGAAGGAGAGATGGCAGAAATATAATTCTGCTAAATAACAACTTGTTATGACAGCATCTTTCCCGTCAGTAAAAATAACATTATTCTCACCACGTTAATTGCTCAGATATGGCAACACGGTCACACAGCAGAAAATAAGTTGGATGGGGTGAGAAACACGAGCTGTCAGACGATCGCAGGTTGGAAAAAAAGAACCGAGGTTAGACCAGCTCATCTGGAAGAGAAAATGAAAGGAAAAAGTCAAATTTTTACCAAAACTTTCTGCAATAAAAATCTGTCACAGTCTACTAAGCAGCACTTGATTCAGCTGCGACTTACTGCGCTGACGAGATGCAGTGAGATATTATTTAACTGAAAGAATGATTGAATTGAATTCTTATTAAGTCAGATCAATATTAATGTTTAACATGAACTTTGATTCATTCCTATCTTTCATCACATATTTCTTTTGTCAATACACCAAAGGTCCTGAAACATTCAGTAGAAAGGGCAGTAAAAATTAAATGATCTTAATTTTTTTTTACTTCTCCCAGATCCACACTGGATAAATCAGTGTCAGTTTAAGGAGGCAGATCCATCTCACTCACATGTCAGACAGGCTCACCTTCAGGTTGACCTGTAAATGAAGATAGTACGTCAGATAGAAATGATGACCAAAACATCCAAAGTAAGACTCAGCTTCTAATGAATCCAAATGAACCTTCGAGCAGGCGTCAGTGAGTAAATCCTCGAACCTCCATGAAGAGACGTCACACACTTTGTTGAAAATAGTGACAAATATTGTAGATTGAGAGAAAGTGTTTGCAGCTCCTTAGAAGATTTTTTTGTCCATCAACATGTGTCTTACAAAGTGTAATGAGACTGGAAGCGCTCTTAACGTTCAGCCAAGAGATTTTTGCCTTGACACTCGCCTTTAGTCTTTCACGCTGTGGCCCAATCTGCAGTGTCAGTACGCACATTCAGACATACATTAGAGGAAAAAGAACAGAGCTCGATTCTGGTTGTTTTTTCGGCCTCTACAGTACGATGAACTACAGTATACCACAATAACTACACCAGCAAAAAAAACACAAAACAAGCTAACTCCAGCTCGCTGTCCCAGTGCTTCGGCTGTGTACATACAGTATATGTTTGAAAGTCATTTTCAAATCTCTGAGCTAGCCGGGGGGGTGCTCGATTTACCAATCCGGACACCTCTGCAGTCTCAGGAGGGGAAACATCGAGAGGAGCTAAATCAAGCACCCCTCATATTTTTATTATTCTAGTATTTATAATGTAACAAGCTACTGTTTTTCTACGGTCTGTTTGTGATGCCAGCGGACCAGAGACACGCAGAGGAAGAGTTCTGTCAGCGACACCACTCCCAGGATCTTTTTTAATGCCAAGGAGTGTTTAGTCAAACACTTTATTTCATTACAAGCCAGGAGTCGGTGTGGGCGACTCAGCTGTCTGTCTGCGTGTCTCTGCCTGGGGGGCAGGCCATAGAGCATGTGAAAACAGAAACACTATCATAATGCTGCTGTCACTCACTTGAATTCCTCACATCTCCCGTTTTTTGGTGTACCGTCTGTTTTTTTTTTAAACTTGACTTGAAAGTTTACATACGTTCTTGTGCTGCGTGATTCTCATGAGCCGGAGGTCCACGTGAAGTCCGTCCAGTAACCTGTACAGTTTCCAAACCGCACGGTCGTCAGCCTGAAAGAATCTGTCTCTCCTTGAAAAATAGAGAGATGTGAGGTGTGAGAGTTTTCTTTCCCCCTCACGCTGACACCACGGGGTCCATTCAACAATATCACACGTATTCGGTTACATTACAGCGTCGGGTGATGCTCGTCTTCCATAACAGAATCATATGAGGCCTCTGTGGTTCAGGAAGTGTTCGTGCTCTCATTGTTTGCATTCATGGATCGTAAAATATGTTAGACGCACTTTAGTAATACAACCCAATACAGCCCCACCACAGAGAATTGAATCAGCTCCTGTCTGATGAGGTCTCAACTAATATTACACCCCTCCTTGTGTTGGATTGCATTGCACTGTTGTCTTTTCTTGTTTTTCCATCCAGTCCCTGTAGATATTTCACTAAAGCACCTTTCAAGTGGTTTACCATACGAAAAACTTATTTGATAAAAAATATATGAATGAATTTATTTCTTTTTTTACATTTAGGTCCATTTTATCTT
Organism: Leiopotherapon unicolor; assembly: GCA_036025355.1. NCBI lineage: Eukaryota > Metazoa > Chordata > Actinopteri > Centrarchiformes > Terapontidae > Leiopotherapon > Leiopotherapon unicolor. The sequence continues at coordinate 10,034 of JAVQJZ010052924.1, read as the reverse complement.
ATTTTGGAGCCAAAATCCACATTTCTTTGTTTTTAAAGGAACAGTGCAACATGTTGGAAATGAATGTGTCTTTCCCCTCTTACCCAGAGCCACATGGGAGGATTGATATCAGGTCTGACCACTGGGCCCCTGAATATGATCCTGTATGAAGGATACACATAGCGGGTTAATTGCTGGAGCATGTGTATATACACCTCATGTGTCTGAAGAACGTCTGATTACAGCGCACAGATGCTTGTGTGTGGAAACTGATATCAGTCCTCTTATCCAGCATATCTTTCCACGTCAACAAAACTGTTTTGTCAAAGTAAAAAAAAAGTAAGAAAAAAAATGAAACACTTCCTGAAACCAAGTTGAGCAGACGTGCCTGTATTTGTGTCACATGGGAAGGACAGTAAAATGAGCCATCACATAAAACATCTGAAGCAAAGCAAAAGTAACTTGTATGATGGCATCCTGTTCCCTTATGACATGAATGCATCACTGTGGATATGCTGAGTGTCATCAGCACTCATTAAATACAATAAGAGGTTTCATTGTAAATATTGATGAATTTGACAAACCCCAGCAAAGACAGTGGACTGATAAATGCAGACAGCGGTATCCTCTCTGGGATCGTAGCTCTGACGCCGAACCACAGCTGGTTGGTTCCTCCACACACACTGTGAAGATTATGTTGAATATTGACATTTAAGCTCAGATAGCTGCATCGGGGAATGCAGACCTCTTTTGTTTCTTTGAACTTTTTTCTTAATAACACATTTTCTCACAATCGCATCCGATTTTACTGCCAGATCCTATTTCCCTGCTGATGTTTCCGTTCTTGTCTTCTAATAATGAGTTTCGCTCTGTTTTATATTGGGCATTAAAAATCCAACAGTGGTTTTTCCAGCGGAAACCAAGAAGCACATTCTGGGTAACTGCCATTGGTTTCCAGTAACTTCGCAAAGATATAAAGATCCACCTTCAGACACTTGGATGGATATTGCATCACTGCATTGGTAATAACATGTCTAGTTGTTGTTAACAGTATATCAGACCTCCCTTTGAAAACAATAAAAGCAGACATGATGATCACTGTGGTGGATGACCTGTCTCAAGGCACTTTAAAGTCTCTGTTAATCACCTTACAGTAATGTGATTAGTTGGCTTCAGTTGAGCCACAAGGTCCATTTAGTGCCTGTTCGGAGCTTTCAGTCATATCACATGATCATCAGCAGATGGAGTTTGATCAAATGTAACAACTCAACAAACTCTCATCTGCAGAGAAGATCATGTGAAAGTTGCAGAGCAGCTAATAAATGGACCTTGTGATGAGACGGTTTGTTCTGAACTCAGAAACTCTGTTTTGTACATTTAAGTTGTGTTTTGGAAATAGGAGAAATGAAGAATATGTACGTATTTTACTGTTTATTTTTCTTTTCCATCCATTTTTCTTTCTGTACACGTGTATAAGTCATGTGTTTGACCTTATTGGGTGATATTCTGCATTAATTTGTCATTCTCACACCCGACTGGACTGTTTTAAAGGAGAATACCACTCACTCGAAGACGTTTTGTGCAGCCTGCTCTCTGTGGTCAGTAGTGGAACTGCAGGCGCCTCCATCACATGACTGCTGTCCATCGTTACCCCAAGGTTCATGAAGGTCTTTCTGAAGTGTCGCCACCTTTCGGCATGAATGGGAAGATTGACTCTCCTTCTCAATGCCTGACCCAGGAGTTTTTTGTTTTTTTTACACTGGCATCAGCTGGCCATCAGTGAACCATAGAAACTGCAGCTTATTAAAACATGAAATGTCTGTTTCGTTTTTTTATGTGACAATATACTGGTCAGGGCTCAGTTCATTCAACTTTCAACTCAGTTGTTCCAAAACTGATTGTGGCATGTGTACATTTTAAGAACAAACTGAAATCGTAAATGTGTTGCAGTTGAACTGAGTTGAAAGTGATCTGGTGTCACTCTCATGACTTCTCATTTAATGATGTCTGTCTTGCCATTTTTGAAGTAAAATATATAATAATTATAGCAACAACAATATTTATTTATATTTATATAATTTCTGTTGTATGTTATGGAACAGTAAAATTATGATTGTGAGATAAAGCCTGCTCTCGTGCTCCTTTTAGTGTGTGTGTGTGTGTGTGTGTGTGTGTGTGTGTGTGTGTGTGTGTGAGAGTGTGTATGTAGGTTTTATCACTGAAAACTGCAAAATGTCAGATGACAAGGTTGACTGGCCAGGTAAGGTAAGAAAAAGTGTATTGATACAGTTGTGTGAGTGAGGTTTGTGCCCTCTGGGCCTCCATACCATACATTTTTGACATGTGGCTCCTCTATTCATATAAATACCACTAACACAATGGGATGCCATCAACATATATTTATCTGTCAGCCCACACAAATGAGAGGGTGGAGCCAAACAGCAGATCAGACCTGGATTAAGTCGCTGCATTTCGGGCTCGTTGCCATTTTAGCCGTCCTGCTCTTTGGCTGTCACAAAAGTAACTTGAGCTGAACACGTTGTGTGACATGTCTGCTGCTGTTTGCAAAGCTGCCTGATCATTCTCGTACATGCTCATGCTTGGGGGCAGCAGAAAGCAGCATACTTAGCAATAGCATATATTATTATGTTTGTGTTTGACATGGCAAACTTAGCCTGATAGATAAACGTCCAGTATTCATCACTATAACGTTCATAACTTTAAGGAATGTCTGTCATAATTAACAGTCATTAGTCTTATTGTTAACATAGATATAGATAACATAGATACTGAATGTAGCAGCTTGTCTGTGATTTGTGATTCAGAAAAATAAATCTTAATATATTAGTTCTCCTATTAACTGTGCAGATCATTGACTATCTGCATGATGTATTAGTTTCTAAACTCTCAAATGATTATTGGTCTGGTTATCCTGTCAAACTGGGATGTGCTACAAATAAAACAGGGTTTCCACAGCTGCCTCAAGAGAAACCACTTTCATTTTTATTAACATGCATTTTCTTTGGTGTTCCATAGTTTAAAAGTCAGGTACAATCTTCCAAACGTACATAAAAAGAATAAAACTATAAATCTTTTATCAATAATTTCTGGTCTCAAATATAAATGTAATTTATAGTTTTACATATTCAGTCATTGCAAACATAGTGAACATGCATTTTGTGTAAAATTGTTTTCTCAAAAGCAATAAATGGATTTTGTCATTATATATTAGTTTCAGATTCAGCTATCTCACTTTACAGTTCATTTTCTACACCATCGCAGCCTAAATCCTGGCACTTGTGCTATAATTAACCAAAACTGTCAGTTCTCTTCCAATAATAGTTTTACACAACAATTAAACTTCAATGACATAAACAGAATACGTTATCAAGTGAAATCACACCATGCAAAGTGAAGTTTTCTTCACAACTGATAAACTGCATGTGCTGTATACGTCAGGCCTGTAGCAGAAGTCGTGTGTGGAGTGTGTGAGTTTGAAGCTCAACACTTCCAGACAGATGTACGCTGATCTCCAAAAGAGTCCATACATGCACAGTAAATAACACAGCTGACATGTTGGTGTAGCTTTTCAGAAACACCTGCAGGGAAGCTGCCTGAAGGTCAGTTTATACTTCATATACTTATAGGTTTACAGTTCTGCTATGTGACAGGTTTATATGTATGTTGAGCAAGAATAAATCATACTGTTGTGAGGAAGGACTTTTCACACTGCACGGAGCTGTGTCAGATTTTGATGTTCGCTACTGTAGGAAGCAGTGTTGTTCTTCTAATAAAATAAGATTTTTTTTGCCTTCAGCACTCAACATAGCCAAGAGATGAAATATGTGCATTATTGTGCCCTTGGTATCTTAATATAACCACTAGGATTCTTCAATTTTAAAAGAGCATGTTTTTCTTTGAATTCCCATTTCAAAACTGTTAGAGTGACTCATTTTAAATAATAAATAATGTGACTATCCTGGAGGTTTATTTTATAACCATTATTTTATAATATATTTCAACATTGAAACCATGTTTTATATGTCTGTTTGAAATGGCAGATTGTTATAAATACAGCAATTCCTCTTCTTGGATATACCTTTCCTAAAATGCACTGTGCGAGTCGTAGTATTGACCTCTCACCTCGTGGTTTTGCGTGCACAGACTTTGTACCTTTGACATTTTATCTAGTACCCAGATATTTCTAACACACCTGGTCATCTGTCGCACTGATTAAAGTGACTGCACAGCATGTCTCAGGGTAGGTTGGCTTAATTGACAGGTGCCTCAGCTTATCAGGCTCAGGTGTGGTGATCGCTGCTCCCCCTCCCTTTTTGTTTTTGCCAGATTTGGATCTTGCAGCTCTGCACCTTGAAGGAGGCATTGCTGTTTCAAAGCTCACAAAGCTAATGTCACAGACTCTGCATGTTTTTGCACTGCCTGTGTGGGGATTCTGGCAGTGGCAGACAAAGAAGGAAGGATTAATGCTGATGGAAAATGGGGAGGGCAACAGGGCTCAGGAAATGGACATTAAACAACAGTGATGTGTTGATACTTGAGTATTACACAGATTCCACCTATTATTACCCCAGCAGGAGACACATCATACAGGATGTCTTGAATGGAGGGAGTCAGCCTCCCTGAATCAGCTTAAATCAACACTTTGTAAAATAAGCAGGGTGTTAGTCTGAATGAGCAGCAGGCAGATATGCACACTGTACACACACATACAGAGTATCAGTGAAGTTGAAACTGCTGAAGTCGGGTCACTTTTGATCATTCCCTTGACAGAGAGAGGCAGGGAGGCTGATCCCTGACCAGCGCTGATAGAAACATTTTGAGAGAGTTTTCACATGGACTCATTTTACCTCCATGATCCTTCCTCACAGCTGCTGTCAGACAGGGTTGGGCTGATATATGGGGATGACAATATTGCTCTATTAGAAAGGTGATCTGTGTGCCTCAGTAAAGCCCATATCTCAGCCAAACCCTCGTCCGCGCTGCAGCCTTGCCAAACTCTCTCTGCACGTGCGCCGCTGTGCTCAGCTGCTCAGCAGGACGATGATGTAGATGAGCAGCAGGCAGATGAGGATGAGGGTGAAGTTGACGAACAGCTCCTGCAGGTTCCTCTTGGCCTGTGGGTTCACCTCGATCTGAGACGCTCGGCGGATGGCCGACTTGGTCATGTGCTGGACGCGCTCCATGGAGACGGCTGGTTGGTTAGATTTTGACGGGCTGGGTGTTGAGAGGAGGGAGGTGAGAGCTGCTCAGGCTGGTTTGAGGAGAAATGTGAATCAAACGTTGTCCAGAGGTGAGATCAGTCAGGTGTTCAGTGCAGCCTGGTCGTGGTTACACAGAAGTGGAGATCTCTTCCTTCTGCTGGTGAGGAAACATACAGAGAGTAAGCAAAGGTCGATCAAGACACAGTTGACTCTTTGGTTCAGCCTCACTTTCAACATGAAAGGCTCTTCAGCCTCCTCAGGGTGTCCTGCTGAGATCTGGAGTGACCTTTCTGTATCGCGTGGGGCGCTGATAAGAGAGCTGCTCAGAGGCGCCACCCGAGGCCTGATGATGTGTAAAGCCACAGTCTAGTAGGAGTGGCAGCAACACAATGTTAATGATGATAAGATGTGTGTGTGCAGAAAAAATGACCACTCTCATTTTAATTCCAATGTTTTTTAATACTAAACACTCTGATATCAGTGATACAACAATATCTAACAAAGTTTGCTGACATTGGCCACTAAAAATGACGGCTCACATCAGACTGCTGCAGCAAGTCCCCTGAGTGTATTTTATCACTTTTAATTTAAAGGAGGAAGACTGTAACTTCTCCTTTGAAAGGTTACATTGTCATGCTTTGATGGTCTTCTGCATGCCCAGTTGACATAAGTAGAAGGTGGCCTGTTAAAAAAACAAAGCTTGGAAGCAAAAATAATAAATGGGCTTCACAGTGCAGCTGCGGGCTCTCCACACTCTGCTAAATCCCTTTTGTCATCTGATCCGCGACTTTCCTGTGATCAAAGTCACCGTGACAAGGTGACCGTGCTTTTGCATTTAGTGGCTCCCGCAAACAGTGAACATCTTACCACTTGCACTTCAGCTCTGCCAAGTTCTTGGCTATTTATAAAGATTAAAGATTAAAAGTCCTGCTAGCGCCCCCTCCTGGGAACGCTGTTCATTACATGCTTGGATGAAAAGAGTGACCAGAGTGTTGACAGCTTCATATTCTCAGAGCTGTGTAACTAGAGATGTCTGATGTTGAGGGTGGTAATGTGTGCATTAACTATGTTATTATTTCCTGTTGCTTTGCTGCAGTTTGGATCAGCACAGAAAACAGGAGTCCTGTTCGACATTTGATGACTCCCACAGACTTTTCAGCACATCTATTTTTATCATCTCACTTGTGTTTCTTCCTCCCTTAATCTGCCTCTGAGTCGCCCATTATCACGAGACATGTTAGCACCTTTACACACACACACTTTCTCCTAACACATGGGATAAGTCCATAAGAGCATCAGTCTGCTCTGAGAGATCTACAGTGACCTTTGACCCCGCCGAGGCGTCTGCTCTGACAGCAGGAGATTTTCACGGTTTGATTTCTAAACCCTGACGACATGAGCGGTAAAATGTGCTGTATTTCCACATTGTCTTACCTGAAATGACCTGTATTTGAAGGCTCAGTTTTACTTGATTAAATGTGTAAAAACAGAGATTATCTATGATTGAATTAAGAAGAAACAGCTGGTACATTCACGGCCTTCAACAGTGTCCTGAAACAATAATTAATCTTAATCCCTGGCATTCTGTGGAGCCCCTGTCCAGCTCTTGGCCCCTGAATCATTCAACACCACAGGTCCTATATAAACCCTCCTCTTATCCTCCCCTTCTCTTTCACTGACTTCTCCTGTTCAGCGAGAGAAATGAGCCCTTCTCTCCCACCAGCGCCAACTCTGACCCCCTCGGGGTTAAATCGGGATCGTCAGTCATCTGGATTGTGTGTGGGCCCCTGCAGTTGAGCTGAACGCCGCGTGTGACTGACGACATGTGAGTGACTGGCGCTCCACATCATCCCCCCGCCCGTCTGTACGCCGCGGCCAAGTCATTATGCACCGAGCGCTGACAGTCAATCGTTTCACGCTTGAAGATGGGCTGTCACTCTTTTCTGCGATGAGTGTGCAAGTAATCCTCGTTCTAACAAAAGAGAAATGAGTGGGGGGAAAGAAATGAAATGTTGACTGTAAATACACTGAGGCCTCCCTCTGTGAGTCTGCAGCACACACAGCACGCACATCTGCCACATTCAGCTCCTCCCCACATAAAGAAGGGTCAACTTCTCTTATTTTTCAACAGGATATTTTTCACATCATCCCATGCTGCTTCCCTTTCCTGTCTGTCTCTAATCTCACTGGACCGCTCGGACATAAGCCGCTGCTCTGTGATTGGTTGATCGTCACTTACACTGAAGCAACTGGACAGGCCGCAGCAAATGGAGGAGCTGGACAGGTCGGTAAAAACGAGAGAGGAGCACCGAATCAGATGTCATTAAGTAATAAAGCAAAAAACCCCTACACAGTTTTAAAAAAAAATGCTGCACATTTTTCCAAAGCTTTCTGAAATCTTTGTTTTTCTTTCATGCGGATCACTGGAGGGTTTGAGCTCTTGAGATCTCTAAGTGCTTTAAGGTTCCCAAGCCAAAATGGATGGAAACTTAAATAGTCCAAGTGCCTCCCACCAGTTAAAAAGCTGAAATCAATAATGTGTAGAGTCTTCAGATACAGTGACACAATAATAACCAGAACACACAATTCCCCATCTTCACTCAAAAGTTTTATTATCTTGTTTATTTTATACTGAGTGGTTTTTAATTTCAACTCACTGCTCATGTTTGACTGTGTGAAGCGTCATTAAATGTGCATAAATCACTTTTATTTTTAGATGGTTGCTACATTTAAAGTGCAGATAACTCTTGTGTTCTGGTGAAAGGACCGCGTTGTACTTCTGTAAACACAATCAGCTGTTGTCATGCTGTGTTGCCAAGAGTCAAATGCCTCCGGTGTGAGCAACAAAAGGGCTTTGATGATGAGACGTCCCGCTACACATAAATGTTACTTAAAAGTAAAGACGGAGATGTTTCCATCACAGAAACAGTTACATTTGGAGTGTGTGTGTGTGTGTGTGTGTGTGTGTGTGTGTGTGTGTGTGTGTGTGTGAGGTTATTTAAATGCCAGTCATACCACAGGTGTGACTTTTATCAGTACGTGCCAGCACCAGTAGCTGTTGTCTTGAGAAGCAAACAAGCCTACACACAGATGTACATGTATACACACACACACATCCCACACTCCCATATGGATGAACACACACTTTTCTATTGTATTTCTTTGTTATTCTGGAATATGAACAGCTGATCCAGAGACAGTTTGTTAGTTCAGGTTAGAGTCAGAATCTTTTATGTTTTTGGAGATAAAATGCCGGTTGTGGCATCACTTCAGTAGGTGACTGACAGTAAAGAGCAGTGTGACAGCTCTCGAGTGGTGAAATGTGGGTTAGACAGATGCATGGGTGCGCTGATGCTGACCTATTATTTTAAGTGGGGCATGGTTAGTGTCACCCACCTGCTGAGAAAAACTGTTGGGTTGTGATACTTTACAACAATATTAGGTGTCTCTGAATGTGCCTGCTTTCTCTTACACTACTGAAACATGGATAAATGAGGACGTGCGACTTCCTGCAGAAACCGTGTCACAGCGGCAAACAGCAGCTAAAATCAATTTTTCACTTCAGATTTTTCAGCTTTTTTTAAAAACTTTTTTGCTCAACTGTATCTATGGAACAACAGATCACAACCTGCCAGTCAGAGGATCATTATATATTCAGTTATCATAGCTTTGATAATAGAAACACTTTAGTTAAATGACACTGTAACATATTAATCCCAGTGTTTGACTATTTCATATATTAATGGATTTCCTCTGTATTGTAATGCTTTACTTTCCCTTCTTTTGATCTATCAAGTGTAGCAAGGTCCACACACTGTCATTACATTAGACAAAAGTCAGCAGGTACCTGTTGTTCTCTGAACCTCTGAAAATACATCCAGACCACCGCACAACATTCAGCATTAAAACCAGACTCCTGCTTCAACATTGTCCCATGAAAATCTTTCAGTGTAGAGGGTTTGATCCATTTTACTGTGTTTTAATTGTTGGCACTTTAAGTTTAAACGTTGAAATGGTTGTTTAGATTGGACCGATTTGGGTGCGCTGTGCTCTAAAATAAAATCATGTGCTTTGGATGGGAATGTAAGAAGTGGACGTGAGTGTTTATCCCTCTGGGAGGTTCAGTCCAGTTTCCATCCCCCCCACCTCTCCCACCCTCTGCTCAGAGTGCTGTGTACTGTGTGTGAACAATGACTTTTTTTTAGAGATTCATACAGGGTCCCTGTGTATCTCAACATAAAACACAGCTCACCGTTCGCCTTAGAGTGCTGGTGCCCCGCTGTGACTGTGTAACATCAATAAATTATTCCAATTACCACCCGACTAGATCAGAAACTAGTTAAGTTAAAGGTAAACTTCAGGAATGCTTCACGGTTCCACAAGAAACTCTAATTACAGTCACTGAGGCCACTAGACATGCAATACTTTACGTATTTTAAGTGTATGTATTTCAATCAGGATTTACTGTAAGCTACATTATCTTGTATACTTCACCTGTAATTTTTATCATTTCCCCACATACATTTGCAAAAATGAAATCAGAATTAAAGATCAAGCTGTGTGTCTGCAGAGGATGCTGCCTCTTACCTTTCAGATGAGAACAGCGCTGGTTGAAGTTTGAAAGAGAAATGTCAGATATGCAACGCTCTCCAAGGCTGTAAACACAATGTGAGAGAGAGGGAGAGAGAGAGGGGAGAGAGCGAGAGAGAGAGGCAGAGAGAGAGAGAGAGAGAGGCAGAGAGGCAGGACATCCCAGAAAAGATTTTAGGAGAGTGGGGATACCAAGGTCACACCAGGTCTGCTGGATTAATCATGCAGCATCTACCAGCGCAG